>CAIGRT010019394.1:0-20244 GCA_903798405.1 Fraxinus platypoda | reverse complement strand
GGGGAATAACCCAAAGTATAATTATTGTACTGATATGACAAAAGAAGTGAGAAAGGAAAAATAAAAGAGAGAAAAGTATAATTATTGAAGAACAATAGAAATGACAATCTAAGGCAGGTGGAGTACTCGATGTGACAAAAGTTGTGAACAACATTCCAAGTGCAAAATATTTCCATCACAAATCACATCATTCCACACATCCTCAACCGGCCCACACATTATAAAACACCTCCCAAGGCCATAATTTCTCTATTTAAATAAGTAAGTAAATTCCACTAGATTTCTCAAGCAATAATCCCAATTCCCAACCTACTATTTATTATCTAACATTATGATCATATGACACTAACGTGACGTGGACTAAAATGGCAAAATTATTGAATTTTTCCTTCATTTCGAAATAAACCAGAGATTAACAAGTTAAAAGGACAATCCCTCAAGCAATTAATTTGATTTCAGAAAGATAAACACATGAAAAGTAATATAAGGTAGAGATGCTCAATCTGCCATCTCCATAATGAATGATCTCTCTAAATCGATTCTTGTCAGCGATGCCTTAAAGCATTCGAAAATATGCGGGTTTGAGGGCTGTCTCATGCGAAAGTCATAAAATTTTTATTTTACGTCATTCAAATATTTGAATAGGTAGAATTCTTCAACGTTCATGAAATATTTTTTTACTTCAACTCATCAACGTTATCAAGTAAGTGTCATGTGGCCATTAATTATTTAAATAAAAGTTTTCAGCAACCTTGAACATGAATCACAATTTTAAGAATTAACTTTGCTGTACAATCCTGGTTGATAATTATGATCGACAGTATTGGTGGGGTTAAAATTTAGACTATCGATTTTAAAAATAGTTAACTCCAATTATTCAGAACATATTTATTCGTGTTTCGTCGGTTAACGTAGAGGTCGGTCGAATGTGGATATGTTTGATCATTAATGTCAGTCATTCATGTACATTCAAATTTAAATAATTGAATAACATAATACATAATTATTTGCCAGTTTAAAATACAATCAACTTTTTCATCTAATATTTTTCTTTCACATCAAATTATATAATTCATTGTGTTTTTATGTACAAATAGCAAAATACAAATTTTAAAGAATAATGCTATGGAAGGTGAAAACGTAGCATTAAATGATAGCAAGATAATGGACAGTGGGTAGGAGATCTATTATGCATACAAAATAGGGATTGTTATCTGCTCGTTACAGGCATTGATCTGAAGGTACATTACATTTACTCCTTCATTTGATCATTAATAGGAAAAAGAAAAAGAAAAAAGAAAAAGATTACTTATTTATAGAGAGACGCATAATGATAAATATATATAATTATATGTATATGTTTATTTATTCTTATAGGAATCCCAATTATTCAAGATTCTTGAAACCCTGAAAGAATTTTGAATTTTTCGTTTGATTTATGAGCTAACCATGTTCTTGAATTTTGAAATTGTGGAAATAGCTCGATGATGCAATTTGGCCTTTTCTAGGCTGGTACCAGAATTTGAGAATTGCCCAATTGATCTCAAGGGCTTTTTATTTCCCTTCTGCTTTATTTTTTAGTTTCCAATAATCTCCAGTTTTCGAGATAAAGAAGGCGAAAAGGCATACAATTTGGAGGATAATTTGGGAAAAAGGAAAAAATAATAGCTTTGCATTTGTTAACTTTGAAAAATGAGTGTGATCTCGAGACAAGTATTGCCAGCATGTGGCAGCCTTTGTTTCTTTTGTCCCTTAATGCGAGCCAGGTTGAGACAGCCTATGAAAAGGTATATTTCCTCGGTCCCAAGTTAGTTCATGAATCCTATGTTAGTTTTGTGGAGTGGATACTACATTGTGACCTCTCTAAATTTATTGACGTCAAGGCTTGGGATTATATAATGATGTATAATATCTGCATTATGATTTTACTAGAGTTCAAGTTATATATTGGATTTTTAAACGGATATGGTGACTTCTTTTCTGTGAATATGAATATTATTGAAATGTATTTATATTTTGGCATTAACAAGTTTAGAATTCCATTTGTGGTTGCTTCTTTAGCTCTACATATTACCCTTTTCATTGACGTATATTGTGTGGAAAAGCATCATATTATTGCTTCATCGAGAAGTATTATGTGAATGAGCTATGATTTTCCGTGGGTCATGATGTTACAAGTATCACACTTTTTATTGTTGCTGATGTCACATGTATTTCTTTTTTCTTCATAGGATGGAGAACCAAATGATCGGATGATTGGGTAACTATGTGAATATGCTAATAGAAATCCTCTGCGCATTCCGAAGGTACTATTTATTTTATGCAGCAGAGTAAAATAATTTGCTTGTTCTGGACATTCAATATGGTGAATCTATACAGCAATATCCACATATTAGAAGCTGCATTCATCATGATATAACTCTTCATAGACATGAATATGGATTGGCTCCAGTTTTAAGATGGGTGCTAACTAGAGGGATTCTTTTCTCTAGACATCCTGATCTCTATGACAAGTGCCTATTAATGATTCAATTAGATAAACGAGTTGGAGATATGTAAGTACCAAGAGAATTTTGGATTCAAAGTAATACGAGCTCTAGTTTAGTACCTACAACAGAACTTCACATTAAGAGTTTGAGAAACTTCTCCATATTCTAGATCCAAATGAAAGAGATAAGGATTGAAATACTTCTCCATGTTTGTAAGGCGATTTAGACAACATTGAACACAATTAAAGAATAATAAAAAAAAAAGTTAAAATCTCGTCTATTGCATTGTTTAGTCTAATTTTGTACAAATATCACCAAGAGTACATGAAGCACATTTTTATTTTATATCACTTATTTAAAATCAATGCTGTAGAAAGAATCCTTTCCATTCAACAAGAAATGAGGAAAAAATACTCTTAGCTAACTCGAAGATGCAACAATCCCATATTTTTTTTTATTGAGAATCTCCTTTCGGGACAATTAATACACGTGATCTGCATCAGATGCAGATCAATGATGGAACCGAAATGTTATCATGCGCAGCAACTGTTATGAATTTTGCATGATATCGATGCCTAAACTTTGGTAGACACCAATAAACAAACATTTCTTGCTAATAAACATAAACAAACAACTGAGAACTCTGTAGACAGATGGGATGAACTACAAGAAGAAAGGGAAAAAAATTAAAAATAAACATCATATCTACAACAACTGAATTCTTGTTTAAGAAAGCGAATCCCAGTCGAACAGAAGAATCGATCATGGGGAAATCTCCAAGTTTATGAGGTAGAATAAAAGCAACCCCTCAATATTTCATTATATGTTTGAAGGCCTAACTCATGACCGCGATACAATTTTTACTCTGATAGGACACTCTTTTTTGCCCCCCTCCTAATTCGTCTAGACAGCTAGAGTTGGGAATAAGAGAACCCTGGTGAATTCCACGATATCTAGTTTTGCGTGATTTCTTTAAGCATTTCAACCACCTTTTTCATCATGGGCCGTTTGGCTGGTGTGCTTTCAGTGCAAAGTAGGGCCACCTTAAGAGCCGCAAGCATTTCTTTTCTCCAAGCAAAGGAGACGGTACTTAGCCGTGCATCAAGAATCTGCTCGGGGGTTTCCCCTCGTGCAGGTGCAGTATGAACCCACTTCACCAAATCTATGCCTTCACCGAATTCCTCATCGACTGGTAGTCTAGTTGTAAGGATCTCGAGTAACACAACTCCATAGCTATAAACATTTCCCGGTGCTGTAACTTGCATTGTATACGCATACTCTGTTGAACAAGTTATACACAAAAAGCATTAGACAGATTATAATGGAAGGAAAGAATTCATTACTAAGCATTTCCACTAAAGGGGTACCTGGAGGAATATATCCAAATGAACCGGCAACAGCACTAATACTTGCCGTCCCTCTGGATGGGTCGAGGAGATTCGATATTTCAACTTCACCGACCAAAGGCTTAAGATTGGAATCTAGAAATACATTACTGGATGAGATATCGAGGTGGATAATGGCCACGTGGTGGAGGAATGCTAACCCTTCTGCCATACCGATGGCAATGGCAAGTCTTGATGGCCAGTCGGGTTCGTAATCCAGTTTCTTCGTAGCATCATGAAGAAACTGAGCTAGTGTCCCATTTGGAAAGTATTGGTGCAACAAAAGAACGACATCTTCATAGATCACAAACCCCATAGGTCTCATCAGATTGTCATGACAGAGTTTACTCAGTTTTTCGAGTTCTCTGATCATCTTGTTCTGATGATGGATTATAGTTTTATCCATCAATTTCAGTTTTTTGACGTACAAAATCATCCCTGAAGGCATGTCCGCTCTGTAGGCATTGCTAAACGTTCCGCTACTGAGCTTGTTCGACTCTTTCATGGTTGCTTTGACAACTGCTTCGAACTCTATAGCCTGACTGAGGTTTTCGATAAAAACATTTCCTGCTAATAATACTGGCTTATTACTAGTTTCATCAGCAGAAATTCCCACATCGTTGGCCTCTTTTTCTTGTTTCTCCCTTATCATAAACAACAAAACGACTACCATCACAGATAGAAAAACGGTCAAACCAGAACCAATAACAGCTAATATGATCATGTACGAGACCTTGCGATGGTAATCATTATTATGACCATAAGCATCCAAACTTCCGCATGAAATACTTAATGGTTCACCACATAGCCCTTTGTTTCCAAGAAAGCTCGAACTTGGGCTCTTTTGAAACTGCACAAAGGAAGGTATTGGACCAGTGAAATGATTATTCGAAAAATTAACCTCTATCAAACTAAGCATGCCCTTCAGAGTAGCCGGAATATTTCCACTGAACTGATTATTGGAGAGGTCCAAAGAAACCAACTTGTCGAGTCTTCCGAGCTCTTGGGGCAATTGACCATGGAGATGATTCGAGCTTAAATTAAGTGCAATCTGCAAGTTCTTTAAATGGCCAATCTCGGGAGGAATACTTCCTGTCAGATAGTTACTTCCCACTTGTAATTCGAGCAGTTTCGTGCAGTTCCCAATCTCATGAGGTATCTCCCCTCTTATCGAATTCTGACCTAGCAGCAGGTATTGCAGTTTAGATGTGTTGCAAATGCTCTCCGGTATGGAGCCATTGAATCTGTTATTGCTTAAATCGAGCTTGTTAAGATTCTTGCCCATGAGAATTGAAGTGGGAATCTCTCCAAACAGACTATTCTCAGAAACAATCAACTCCTGCAGATTGCTGAGTTCACCAAACTCAATCGGGATGGTTCCTGTGAAGCCATTTGAGGCTAAATTAAGGAGAGTGAGATTAGAGCATTTCGCAAAATCGGAGACAATCTCCCCTGAGAGATCATTGTTATCCGCTTCAAAGTAAGTAAGGCTACTGATATTCCCAATCTCTTTAGGAATGTTCCCAATGAACTTGTTGTTCCCAATCCTAATACTCGAAAGGCCTTTACAATTCCCAATCGATTCAGGAATACTGCCGGCCAATAAATTCTGCGTCAAAACCAAAACTTCAAGCTTCTCCATAGCAAAAATGCTCTCAGGAATCGGCCCCTCTAGCCTATTCGAATGAAGGTTCAACAACTCGAGTTCGGAAAATGCACCTAACGTATCCGGGATCATACCACTCAAATCGTTTTCGTACGCCGTAAAAACTCTCAGATTAGTCAAATTCCCCACCCACAATGGGATAGAACCGTTCAATTTATTAGTAAATATTTGAAAATCTTGCAAATTCTCTAGACTCTCAAGTTCATCAGGAATCGCTCCAGTTAGCCAATTATTCGAAAGATTCAATGCTCTAAGATTTCCGAGTCTATTGAATTCCACAGGTATTGAGCCATCAAACTTATTAAATGACAAATCAATAAATTCAAGCTGAGATAAGTTCCCAAAAACTGGTGGGACTGTTCCATGGAAATTATTGTTTGAAAGATCAAGCCATTTTAGTCCTTTGAGCTCAGAAATTAGAGTGAAATTACCTTGAAGTCCATGACCAGAAAGATCAAGCTTCTCCACCGTTGAATTGTTCAAGCTGCAAACAATTCCAGGCCAAGAACAGTAACCTGAGTTATTAATTCCCCACCCAGATAATCTGAACTCTTTCCCAACGGCTAATAATGTAATTTCATCATCAGACACCTGAGAAATCACAAGTTGAGACCTCAAGAACAACCCAAAAAGCAAAATGTTCAACAAACTCAAAATTGCCATTCTTGGGTTGCCTTCAGTGTGTTAAAAAAGGTCTTTTTTAATCCTCTCAAGAAACCCAGAAGAAGAATCAAAAGACTAAATGCTTATTGAATTTTGCTTAGAAAACCAACATGAGGTTTTCATTTTTCTTGAACTGGGCTTGTTTCAGAGTTCCTGAAATTCATGAAAATAAAATATAGTTGAAGAACAAAGCTCAGAGACAATAAAATCAGACTAAAAATGGAAATATTGGTACAAAAAGTAGTGGATTTGAGGAAGATGAGTGTATGCAAAATAGAACTAGGTTACAAGAAAATGGTTACAAGAAAATGTTACTATAAGTAACAGCTTTCCCGGGTCTGGTGTTTTGTGCACTGTCGGAGAGAGAGGCAGTTGTGAATGTAAATTGAAAACAACTTTGTAAAATATACAAATAGCATAATTCAATTGCAAATCCAACTTCGTAAAATGAAAATTCAACTTTAGCTTCACGAGAAATGAGCAGTTATGAGTCAATGTAACTGTTGGGGGTCTGAACCTGCAACTGCTAGTCTACTGTATTTTTATTCTTTATATGTGACAAATCATCATTATGCACATATTGGTCTACTATTTTTCGTGATTTTACTATTCGGTGGATTGGATAGATAGAGGTGTAAATTGGCTCGACTTTAAAGCATCTATTAGATCGTGTCAGGGTTTGTCAATTTTTTTTAGGATTATGCTGTTTATACATCAGGTGTACATACACCTCTCTCACATGAATAGTGTGCGCGAATATTTTATTGTGTGTGGGACCCCTTTCCATGTGAGAGGTGTAAAAGATTGTGTGAAGAATTATGTACATGTAGCATGATTGTTTTTTCTAATATATGTTACTAGTTTTAAATTACTACGATTAAATCTAAATAACAAGTCAATAGATTTGTGTTAACCCATGACACATCTCATCGTGTGGGTCATGCTTGGACCGGCCTTGGTCTAAAAAGTCTCACGTGTTTTAACACTTGTATTGTATATTATTACGCATCCATTTTTTTTGCTCATTTTAAATTTTAATTGGAACATTCAAACAAGTATTATAATGTAATGAATTATTATGCATCGAACGAATAAAGTATGTATTTCGAAGACGATCTAATGTTCAAATATTTTAATTTGTGAATTCAATATTGAGATTGTTATAAAACAAATTTCATATTCAAATGTGCTTCTCATTGTCAATAATCAAAATAAAAAGAAAACATAAGAAAATTTGATATATTAGACAATAAAAACTACAACGTTAATATATCAAATAACAAACTGCCATATGCATGCAACGTAGGACGACTATCAGCAATTTTCACAATGTAGTATAACATTATTCTTATTTGAAAGGACATTTATCAACAAAGCATGTTTTGCTGTGGATAAAAAACTTAAGTTAAATAATTTACTTTTTAAATTATTTTGTACAACATATATTTTAAAGTGTTCTCTCTTCCATAATGGTCTCATCACATTGCATATGATAAATCGTCACTACAATTCCCTACTCATGCGGGTTCGACACAATCTATTATTTTTTCCTAAAAATGTCTCTAATGATGACTGTCGTGTGTATATTTAAATAAAAATTATTACAAAATAATTGAATATCTACTTGACAAATATATAAACTTATTATAATCACACAAGAAAATGCACCCCTCCCATCCACACTGTTGTAAAATAGTCACTCAAATCCTTCATATCAAACACATAGAAGAGAAGGCAAAGTGGGACCCACGTTAATGGGTAGAGGGTGTGGCATTATTAGACAGGTAGGGTCAAGGGCAGGTGAACGAAGGGTGGTAGCCACTACCTTATAAAAGGCTGAAATGACTGAAAAAAAAGTAAAAGTGGGAGTAAAAAAAAATTGTCCGAAATGACGACCATTATTTGATAAAAAAAATGTTTTTAATAGTAATTTTTAGGAGAATGCATTATTAAAGAGTAGGAAAAAAAATTTAAATTTACGTACATAATATTTTATTGTGTGAATGCGTGGTTAAAAATAAGTAAGTAGAAAAAAGAATTTTCAAATAATCGTTGTCAAACAGGGGCTTAACTTCAAGTTCTAATTCATTGGTGTACTCTTACACATAATATACTTATTAATCACATGTGTAAGGGATGAGAAGTCATCGAATTTGAGGGTGGATGTAGTTTGATTCGATTTAGTTTTAAGTATCATTGAGAATTACATATAAAATCAAATTGTTTTATAGCAAGTGATAAAATCAAACAAAATAAAATTAGATGAGAGTTTGAGTAGTGTTTCTATATATTGGAAAAAAAAAAAACGCCTTCCCTAATACGATCGGTGATGAATGAAATGTAAAATGACTTGGATGATTATTGACGAATGGTTAAATATGTCATACACAAGTTACGAATCCGTATTTGGATGATTTAAGCAACGTAGTGACTATAAAAATGATCATGAACCAATAAAAAATGTCATGAAACGAATGATGACAAGGGCATGACTAGCTAAAATTTTTGCAATATACAGTTTACTTGTTCTTGGTGAAGTCGTCCTAGACCTCAAAAAACATCCATCTAAATTAGACAAACAAAGACAACATTAAAAGATGCTCTTTGCTTTCTTCTTCTTTTATTTCCATTTCGAAGACAAAGATTTCATTTTTAATGTGATTATACTTATTAAATAAATGTCTTCTCATATAGCAATTTATGCCTAACTTTTGGCTGAATGACGAGATTAGTTTAAAGTAAGCTAATTAACAGTGATTAAGGAGTGGTTTTTGCAGGAATCATGGAACTGCGAGGGAAAAAAATGGCTATACTGCCTGCAGTTTGTGCATTGAAATGATGACACCACTTAGCCTCAATCAAAAGATCTAATAATTTCATTAAGCTTTAGTAAGTTTGTTTTGGTACCAATTGATGTAAGGTTAGGTTGAGGGTGGGGTTTGAATTTTCTTCCCATTTATTTTACTTGTGTAGTTTAGCTACAACTAGTGTTTTCTAGTAAAACAAAAAGCTTTGAACCTTTCACCACATAGAAAATTCTCAAAAATCTAAGAAAATATTCTCGTGATTGTTATTTAACTTTTTAGGTCTTTCGATATATAGCAGTTTGATTGCATTAAGAAGTAACTTTTGACATTTTCAATACACTTTGTTAGTAAAAAACATAGTTTTGAAAATTACTTGTGACAAAATAAGTAACTCATAAGTAAGTTGTACTTACTTGAGCATTATCAAATATATTTTATATAACTTACCCATTTTTTACTTTGATCAATAAATATTATTACTTCTTTAAAACCAACTTTGGCTAAACATGCTTGATCGGGTAGACATTTACGTAGTTGATTGTATTTATTGAAATGTTTAAACTCTTAATGTTGTGGAATTCATATAATAAAGTTAGAGCATCTTCAACGCGACAACAAGAATTGTAGTACATGTGGCAAGCAAAATGGAAACGAAGATAAGAATCCCTCTAATGAGATATGAATTGTACTAATTGTGAATGACATGTACATGAGAGTGGATATAGAGCAAGAGTGAAGATAAATTATAAAAATAAATAAAAAAAGAAAGGGATGAGGGGAAACAATGGTTCTCTGAATTGTGAAGAACTTAATTTTCTTGGCCATTTCCACACATAAAGCTCCTATCCTATTATTGTTTTGAATGATTTTTTTTTTTTTTTTAAATTTTGGATTCTAATAAAGTCCTATCAATAGGGAAAAAAAAAAAGAAAAAAGAAAAAATGAAGAAGCTTTCCATGTTGTTGTTGGGAATCGGAAATTAAAAAAGATGTGTATTTTTATGTACTTTGTAGCATGTTTAATTTGTGGAATTAAGCTGTGAAAAACAACACAAATAATAAATTCTTAATATTGTTAATTACTTATAATTTCGAAACATAAAAAAAAAAAATATAGATCTCTACAAAAAATAAAAATAAAAATTGTAACAATAACATGTGCCCTTTTTAATATCAGTAAATTAAACATTTGGCCTATAAAAAGGGGATTTTTTATTTATTTATTTTTTTTAAAAAACTGAGAGAGAGAGAGAGAGGGTCCATTTTTATTAGGGTTGGACAAAACTCCCTAACCAAACAAAATCGAACTAGACCCGAACCGAAATGAACTGAAGCAAACGATTTTTCTTAAGTTAAATACCCGAATGGGTATCTGAATCGAGAATCGATAGATTTGGTTCGATTTTCGGTTCTAGACCAAAAACCGAAAATTCGAATAAAAATCGGATCTCTCTAATTTTTTAAATAAATTTGTTTAGTAATTAATTTATGCCAAATCCAAAATTTGATTTTACTATTTCTAATTTCCAACTAATCCAACTTAATCAAATTGATCTAAGTTTTACCAAAATCTCTTATTTTACCGTAGTGCCGTTTCTACCTTTCTATTATTGTGAATTCGCTATATTCTTCTTCTTGTGATTTTAACATTCAAATCTTTGAAGAATTCAACAAAGAGTGGCGTAAAAAAATATCATGAGATTTGACTATGTTATTTTATAAGAGTTAAGATTGAATATGTCATAGTCAAATTAATGTAGCGTAGTTGTAAATATAAAAAAAAATTAAGTGTTGTACGAAACTCGAGAACCGAATCGCATGTAACTGAGCCCGAACACTGGAAAATTTGGGTTCGGTTCGATTCTCTTTAGAATCAATTCGAATCGAACCATGTTTAGCCCTAATTTTTATTGGTGTGTATACCATTTGCTACAAAATAATAATTTAACCTTTTGATTTGATATTTGTACAATTAAAATAGCCTTGTCACTAGCATGATGATGCCTTATCAATCATGTCTAATGCTACAAATTCTTGAGAACAAACTGTTGATGTTGTTGGAAGTTTAAAAAACATAGGGCTACTTATTGCGGACCTTTGTCGATAAATGAAGTGAAATTTAGGAAAACGACATTTGAAAAAGAAAAGAAAAATAGTTTTTTAGCCCCGTTTGTGGTTTGTCTATCATTATTCAATGAAAATAAAATTTAATTTTAAAAAAAATGTAAAGTTTTGAGTTTACGTGCAAAATATTTTATTGTGAAAATGCGTGGTTAAAAATAAGATTGAAAAAAAAAATTGTGAATTTTACTATTTTATGTTAAAAGTACTCTCTCGCCTTGTCTATAGATGAAATGAAAATGACCTCGACATAAATTCTATGCTCAACCCTAATCGAGACAGTTTAATCAAGTGAAGACGACTATGGTCAAGTAGACAAAGACTTTGAAAAGGTTGAACCTTCAAATATCAGAATTTTGGTGAACTTGATCCCAACAAGTATAGGTATTCATGAAAGTTGAACGAGTTTCTATTATTCCTTCAAAAATGACTGAATTTTTATTATTCCTTCAAAAAATGAATTCAGTTAGCGTAAGGGCGTAAACATTTTTGGGTGAGGGAGCTTAGACCCGAGTGGCCTATTTCAGAAAAGGAACATCCCAAGCCGGGTTTTTTCAAGCACTACACCACAAAGGTCTACCCAAAATCAAATCCTTCCAACTCCACAATACTCGATTCACACCTCTCCATCGAATAGAAATAACAAGTCTAAATAAACTTTTGGGCAGACGGTTTTTTGTTTTTTTTTTTTTCCCAAATATGTAGTAATTTTTGATGTAAAATGATCCGTGAATTTTGAGGTTCAAATCATGAATAATGAATACAGTGGCTGTCTGTACTTAGAGCAACTAAAATATATCAAATCCCCGATGTCACGTGAATGGGTTATGGGTGGGAAAAAAGCCACTTTAGTTTAATGTCATTTACATTTCTAGAGAATCAAAAATTAAAAGTAGTCCCAAAAAAATGCAAAGAGGAATTGAGTGTGCATGGGAATCTCTAGCGATTGAGATTGGACCCTCTCTCTTTAGCGGACATGGATCATAACCCTTGTATCATGCATTGTCTCGCATGTACAAGGCATCAATGGTCCCCCATCTGTCTTTTTATAGATAAATAAAGAGAGAGAGTGTCGCGTATAGTCCGAACGTTTTGTCGTTTATTACGTTTGGAGAATATATTGTTGAAAATGATTTTTTTTTTTTTAAATACAACTCCAAACCAGGGCTAAGACTTGCTTCCCAAAAATGTAAGTTTTCGAGGTAAAGAAGTAGTTTCAAGTGTTGGCAAAATAAATAATTAAGTTTGACTTAATTTTAAGCACAATCAAATTTATATATTTTTAGGTAGATCGTTCCAATAGTTGACAAATTTTATTAAGTGTTTTTTATTGCCTAGCCAGGCTAGTGTAGCATCTAAATTTCCACGTATCTCTTCTTCCTCTCTCATTTCTCACTCTTGGTCAAAATGTATGTAAATGGAGAATTGTGTACTATTTCACTTAANAATTTTAAGCACAATCAAATTTATATATTTTTAGGTAGATCGTTCCAATAGTTGACAAATTTTATTAAGTGTTTTTTATTGCCTAGCCAGGCTAGTGTAGCATCTAAATTTCCACGTATCTCTTCTTCCTCTCTCATTTCTCACTCTTGGTCAAAATGTATGTAAATGGAGAATTGTGTACTATTTCACTTAATGGCATGTTTGGACAAACTTTATTGCTGTTTCTCTTCATTAATTTTATCAAACTTGATTTAATTTAATTTAACATACCAAATAAATCTTAATAATTATTGAAACTAGCAATTCTAGCAGGTTGTACAAAGTTTCAGATTCAACTTAACAATTCTCCATGGTAAAGACTTAAAGGTCCGTTTGATTGCAAGAGTGAAAAATAGGTGGGAAGAAAATGATTTCCAGAAAAAGTAATTGTCTAGAAAATATTTTCCAGATAATTGTTAATTAAGTGTGTTTGATTGGTATAATTTTTCACCCGAAATTTTTTTAAATTTTGTGTTCGTTTGACTTTGTTTTATATGGAAATTGTCCATTAAAGTGATATTTTTTTCCACAAATGGTTATAAAATTTGTTTCCATTGCCAAAAAGTAAAAAAAACCAAAAAAAAAAATTGTTTCCTAAAAAATCATTTTTTTCATCAAAGTTTAGTGTTCGTTTGACTTTGTTTTACATGGAAATTGTCCATTAAAGTGAAATTTTTTTTTACAATTGGTTATGACATTTGTTTCTATTGCAAAAATAAAAAAAATAAAAAAAAACCTGGAATTGCATTTTCCCACCAAAATGGTGGGAAAAGCAATTCAACAAAAACCAAGAAATAATGGCGCGTGAGGTAGGGAGAGGAAAACATTTTGCCTGGAAAATTAAACCTATCAAACATGTCAAAAAGTGGGAAATGGAATTCATTTTCCATTTTCCTTGAAAAATAAGACTTATCAAACAGGGCATAAGTGCTCATTGTTATCAAATACAGATGAACTAGTTTTTAATTTATTTAAATAAATTTAATTTTGATTTTAAAAAAAAATAAGAGTTTTGAGTTTCAAAAATTAATGAAATAAAATGTGATCATACACATAAAGGTAGTTGAGACTAAGTCCATGTTTGGTTTAGGTAAAAAATCAAATTTTTAGTAGATTTTGATAAAAGTTTATGGAATGTGATTGGAAAGTTGTAGATCTATTAATATGTGTCAAAATTAATTATTGACTTTAACTTAAATTTTAAGTGGAACCAAACGGGAGCTAAATGTTATTGGTTATAAATTAACAATTGAAACCAAATTGATATTTTTGCCAACGTCTCAATAATAATAATAATAACAATATTAATAATGGGACTTCTCGCTTTTTGTTTTGTTTTGAAACTACACCAACATGGTTGTCCTCATCTTACTGATCAAAACTTGTCGATATATACTATATGTGTCATGTGTGTGGAGATTGAAGAGCTTCTCGTGAAGCTTGTCGAGATTATTGGAATTCTGCAAGCGTGTTTGGTAGAAGAAATACCATCGTAACCCGATGGTAGGGCTTTTCAAGCAACTGGAAATATTGGTTCATGGTCTATAAACATTGCGTCATCTTTCACATTATAAGACTACTAATCTTCAATTGTAGCTTTTGACTTTCTAAAGTTGCAATTGATATATACCCAAGAGAGTTATGCTACACTTATCGAGTTTTTTTACCAAATCTTTTACACCCCACTCACATTAGGGGGTGTGGACCACAAGCCGGAATTTTTAAATATATGTGGAGGCTGCGCTTTTTGTGAGAGGGCGTAAACCATTAGGTAACCCTCTCTGGCACACTAGATTAATTCTACCCAAGATCCCTATCATAAATCAATTAAATAAGTTTTTTTGAAAACTTTATTGAGATAGGCTCGAAATAAAAAACATGTAAAAGAAGCAAGAATATCGGGCACGATTGTCTGGGATGAAACAAATGATGATGCATACAGAAAAATATGAAAATATAATTTATTATATTTTTCAACTCGACAAATGATATCTATTTAATTTTCAATGATGTATTTTGATCTGAGATTCAATTCAATGACTGTATAAAGTTTGTTATATATTAGAAAATTATACGTTCCATTCCATGTGATTTCCTAATTATTGTTGTGGATGCTATAATTGTGCACATGATAAATGAATTGGTATAAGTGCATCACAAGATTGGTACTTAATTACATTTTCTATTAATTTATTACTCCAAATTGTAATAATTTAACATAAAAAATTCAGCAATTGATGTGTAATTTTCAGTTTTGTGAAATTTGTCCTTTGAAAAAGTTACGAAATATATTTTCAGTTATGTAATCTTGAATAACAATGTGATTTCAATTGAATAACATAAAAATAAAAACATATAATTTTTATTATAGTCTAATTTGAGAAGTTATAATTTTCATTGTAGAAAGACTCATTTTTCGTGCCAAACAGTGGAAGATACTTTCCATTTTAATTAATTAGAGGAAGAATCTTTGAAATTAAGAATTAATTCAAAAATATTTGAGCAAATCTCGGTAACCACTTGTCATCTGGAATTGTATGGAAAGAATCATGCTATATGTACATCTATTTTTTACATTGTATCACGTAACATATGACTACACAGTTTTGAAAAAAACACTTCCCCGTCCAACACTTAAACTTCAAAGGAGTGTACCCAATGATGTAAATTAAAAGTTGTACACTTAGCATTATTCGTGTGGAAAATAAAGTCTATTGTCCCATGGAATTTAAAAATAAGAAAGTTCGAGTACCTTGTTTTAATAAAAATATATATTATGTCGCCTATTTCATTGGTCAGATACACGTTACACTGAGATTTAGATGGGGAATTTGTATCATTGATTCCTAACTTCTTGTTGGTATAGTAATTCGATCTCCAATTCTGAATAAATAAAGAACATATTTTTCAACTTTTCATTATTATTATTGTACAATTTGTACTGATGAATATAATTCAAAATCTTTTTTAATCTCGTAAAAATAATTTTACTTCAAATATCGTAACACATTCAAGATAAGTAACAAAATTGCTTTACAAAGTTGGATGTGTAAGGAACAATTGATAATTTAACAAGATTTTGACGATTTGAGCCGCTAGGAATGGATTGTGAAAAATAAAAAGAACTTAGAAACCACCTTATTCATTTTTTTCGAAGCAAACCAATAGATGAAATAAAAATGCGATATAATCAACCAAACGACATTTAATTGAGGAGTTGACAGCAAAAGAAGCGATAGCATGGGCCATCCCATTCCCCAAACGAGGAATGTGACGGCCTACATAATTCAAAAGCCCTACAATATCTTTCAAGACCTTATTCGTTTTAACGAAATATCAGAGATTAACTTACTACTTGAGTAATAATCAAGAACAAACTATGCAATTTTCCTTTTTAATGAATGAGAAAGAAAATGAGACAACCTGACACACATCACGGCTAATTTAGTGGCAAGATAACATTGCCCTCTTACCTTCCTTCTAATTTTCCAACTTTAGATTCTTCAATATATATATAGAATACTTCGAGGAAATGCTGTCCAACCCCACTTTGATTCTATATATATCCCTTTTCTTGAGTTTATTTCCTCAGTTAATGCACAGGCATGGCTTCATTTCTTGCTGTTTCATTAGTGTTCATATTCTCTCTTTGCAGCAGTTTGGCTTCTGCAACAAATCCTCCAGTTCTTGACGGTAATTAACTTTAACATTGCATATTTTCAAATTTTCTTCAATTTCATTTTCTTTCATTATGTTTCAGGCATGTTTGATAAGATAAATTGGAAATTACTATAGATAATATTAAGGATGAAAGAAATTGAAGTAAAGAATCTTATTTTTTTGTATATACTCATGCAGTATTGTTCAACATTATGTACCTTGGTATCTTACATTCTACATGTGCTCATTTGTGCACTTCCATATTGCGAGGGGCATCTATGTATTAAGAATAGTATTAAAGCGCTATTCTTAATAATTGATTTTAATTTCAGTTAAAGTCAATAATTGATTTTAACCACATATTTCAAAGGATTAACAACTTTTCAACTACACGTTTCCTAATTTTTATCAAAATATACTAAAAATTTGATTTTAACCTCCCACCAAAGAGGGGCATAGTATTTAATTTTACATCTCATTGATATTGATTTGTAAAGCATTTTACAATTCAAGTCATTGAACAAAAATAAACAAAAGAGTTTGTCACAGCACAACATGATCCCAAGTTGAAAATGGATAACTTACTTCTTAATTTACAGGTGACTTATTTTTTTTTCTAACTTTTAGTTAAAAGAGTAACATGTTCAAACATGTTTAAGTAGATTTCTTTGACTTTCTGCAGGACTACTTGACAATGGAAACTTCGAAGTGGGGCCAAAACCATCAAACCGAAATAAAACAGTGATCATAGGGAAATACTCGCTCCCCAAATGGATAATCAGTGGTATAGTCGAGTACATCTCTGGTGGGCCACAGCCAGGTGGCTTCTACTTCGCCGTCCCTCGCGGTGTTCACACCGTAAGGCTTGGAAATGAAGTTTCCATTTCTCAATATATCAAAAACCTAAAGCCAGGGTCCATATATTGCCGAGTTGGAATTGGTGTTATTGTGAGAGATTGGACTGGAAAAGCTAAAGCATCGCTGATGTCCCAAAGGAAAGTTTTCTCGGATCCTTTTTGGGTTGAATCCATCGGAGCTATGGAAGCTGTTACATTGTGCAAACAGCTTGAACTGAGGTCGATCATTTTAGAGGGTGACGCGATGAATGTTGTAAAGGGACTAAATGGTGAACTGAAATTTTGGAACTACGCCGGCTTACTGATTCAAGACACGAAGAGCATGTTGGGTTCTTTTCATTTTTGGTCCGTGTGTCATGTACCTAGAAAGGTTAATGTGGTTGCTCATACATTAGCACATGAAGCACTTAAACTCTCTGAGGAGAGAATAGTGTTGGAGGAAACTCCTTCTTGTATTCAAAATTTGCTATTTTAATGCTAAATAAATTGCTTTTCAAACAAAAAAAAAAAATCTTGTTATTATATATTCAGGAAAATCATGCACGTCATTATCTATAAAATCAAGCACCAGTTTCCTTTTTTGGAATTACAATCTATACATCAAAAAACTAGCAGTTGCTGTCTTCGAAAAACTACATCTGCTCTTGCTACAACAACACTAGCACAAAAAACAACATCCACACTACAACAACCAGTTTAAAAACACCATCCACACTACCCATACTCCTCAGGTTCATGCTGCTCTCAAAAAATAGCCTACACTAAATCGAATGTTTAATGCGTAACACTCAATATACTTTAAGATAAAATAAGAGACGAGATTGAACGTTTTCCGATGGATCGATAAATTTGTTAGTTACCTAACATATATCACAATCTTATTGTAGTCAACGAACTTTTTCGTTCCAAGGTAGTTACTAAACTTTCATTTTTAAGCACTTTGATAATCACGTATGCTGAATTAACGAAACTGATGACATGACATAAATTATGTGTGAGAGCAAGTCATCCTTTTTTATTTATAAAAGAAAAGTGCATCTCAAAAGTTCCAACAATGTGCATTTTTGTCTAGTTGGACGAGAAGTAATACATCAACAAAATTTTCATGCAATATTATCATTTCCTTTAGTCAAGTCAGTAAAACAAAGAGTTCAGTTAACCCATAACCCGACCCGACCCACCCAACCCGAGTAAAAACAACAAAAAAACCAACCCAAATCGGTTGGATTGGTTCGGTTTGGGCAGATTCGATCAGATTTTGCCCACCCCTGTATTACTATTACTAACAAAAAGTTTGATAAGTTTATAAATTAATTAAATATCTAGAAATTATAGTTGCTGGTAAAACTTTTGAAAGATGAAAAATTGAAAAATAGCAATCATTTCTTTTAAATTTGGAGTTAAAATATTCCCTATATTAAACAATACTAGCAACAAGAACAGCCTATTCAATTAGTTTGTATGACCCTTTCAATGAGAACTACCCCCATTTTTTTATTTAAAAATTATGTGGTCAACCAGCGAAGATTTTGATTGTTTCTCCTAAGGAAGCTAGCCACCCATGTATATATACTATACAAAGAAAGAGTTGGGATATGCATTTCTTATTATTTTGTTCAAGAAAAACTATTTTTATTATGTTCAGAAAATTTATTAAGCACGTGAACAAGATGAATATCACTTGGCATATATAAAAATGTGCTAACCTCAATGTAAAGTTTGGCTCAAAAAGAGAGAATTTTCTTCTCTTTCTTTCCTTCTACTTGATAAAATTACTTGGTCTAAGACAAATTTATGCCACCCCAAAAGCTTATGTTTCTATCTTGCCATCTCTAGTTATAGCGGACGAGAAATTCAATTCTGAGTATTGAAAATATAAGTTTTAATCTACACCCTTTTGCTCTCAGTGAAATATTGTCCTGTAAATAAAAATCTTCCATCTAGTTTCCATAGATTATATATCCAGATAACTCGATCCAATTGTTTCATACAAATATCAGAAAAAGAATAATTATACAAAGTTCAGTAAGAAAGATGCCAAACAAGCATGTGAAGAAGTCCCTATCTATAAACAAGAATGCCTTTCTAGTTTCTATGAAAAGCAGTAGCAAAATTCAGACTACGAAACCAAAAATTATTACTGTCAGCAGATTATGCTACATAGAAGAATTAAGGATATATGTTCTGATCATCAAGATATGATCAAATCCATCCAATGCAAGTCAGTCGTTCATTCATTTCCTCTGAAATCCACCTCATGAACCTCGATTGAGAACTTTAAAACATAATAGTTTCTGGTTTTTCTAGTAGAACACATCGGGCCAAACTGACATTTATAACATTGACGCTGAAACAAATACTATATAATTTTGGCTACAAGAAATATATATAGTTGAGATTCCAGTTAATATATGGAAATAGAAATTACTTGCCTCCACTCTCTTTTTCCACCTTGACAACAAGATTGAGATTGAGATCACGAAGATTTCGATATTCACAAAGATTATGGTTTATTACCATATATATATATATATATATATATATATATATATATATTGTAATTTAGGTAGTAATTACAGTTTACCTAAATTGTATCATATTATCATGCACATATGTCATATTCATCTATGTAATGCAATGTATCCCGAACGGGGAAATCATTCAACCAAAATATTGACACAGCCAACCATGTTAACATTTGGTGTACTTTTGCAATTTTTGTCCGTGTTACACTATACTGATATTTTCGACCAAGACCATGATTCTTTGATGCAAAAAAACTTATAGATCACATTCCACAACTTTTTTTTTTTTACTAGTGTTACCAAATGGGCATTTAAAATTTTGCATCTATAGTTTTTGATAAAGATAGAAGAGACATAGTAAACGAAGTATTTTGAAATTTCACCATGGCATGGAAAATGTCAGTTAGTCAGTCAACCAAACTCATAGCTGAAAGAGGGAAGGTCTGTCTGACATCATATTTGTAAAGAAATTTAGATCTGTACAAAAACAAGGCATATCGTAATTCATACCCTTCCATATCTTCCAGTAGGATCAACTTCGACAAACTCAGAATCATTTGACTCAAGATTAATGACACCATTCATTC
>CAIGRT010019378.1:0-15673 GCA_903798405.1 Fraxinus platypoda | reverse complement strand
TAGATTTTGTATTGGTCATCCTCGCAACACAAGGAAAAATTCGAAATTATTTCAAAAACTTCTCCATCGAGCTGAAACCCTAATTCTCACTGCAATAAGCAAAGAAGAATTTAGAAAGAAGAAAATATGAGGAGAGTGTTTGGAGTAAAGAAAGACAAAGATCCCCCTCCCACCGTTCAAGACGCCTCGGATCGGGTGCGTACCTTTTGACATCTTCTATCTTGCTTAATGATTTGGATTTGGATACTCTTGTACTGGAAGAGTTGGATTTGATTTTATCGTGTGAATCTATTATGTAATTTGTGATTTTGTTTCCCTTAATATTGCACCTCCTTATAGTTATCATTTTCGCGATTCATCTGTCTGTTATGGAGTGTAACTCGTATAGCATTACTTTTTTTATTATTTCTATGTGAATAATTTGTTTTTCAATAGTCGTCAGCATGGCAACAAAGCATGCTAACTGTTTCTATGAAGAAAAGTTTTAGATGATAGTTGGAATTTGTTGGAGAACTGCAAATCTGGAATGTGTTTCGATTCCAAAGTGCTAGGAAGAATGTATACTTGCAAGTTGTAATACAGTAGCTTGTTCTTATCATACACGGACACTAACTAAGCTTTTAACATGTCTATTCTTGAGCATCTATCCAACGCTCCTTTGATTGTCCCTATGTATCATAAAATGCATGGCAACAAAGCATGGTAACTGTTTCTATGAAGAAAAGTTTTAGATGATAGTTGGAATTTGTTGGAGAACTGCAAATCTGGAATGTGTTTCGATTCCAAAGTGCTAGGAAGAATGTATACTTGCAAGTTGTAATACAGTAGCTTGTTCTTATCATACACGGACACTAACTAAGCTTTTAACATGTCTATTCTTGAGCATCTATCCAACGCTCCTTTGATTGTCCCTATGTATCATAAAATGCGTATTTTCAATACTGGATACTTGGTGCAGGCTCTTTAACTCTTCACCTTAACTTGACCACTGGAACTTCTTAAAATTCTAGAACTTCTGTGTTTAAAAGAAAATATAAGAATGAAATTATTACCCAAAGGTTTTGGCCTTGATGGAGACATTGTTTAATTCATCTATAACTGTATTCTATACTTGATTTTTCAGGTGTATGCAATTCTTTAGTAGCTACATATCAATAAGTATTCACTCATTAGATTTAATATAATTCTTTTGTGAATTAATATGCACAATGCTCAGTCTTACTACTGTTCATTCTGTAAATAGGAAGCAATAAAATTGGTTTCTAATGTGATGAACCATGGCTTTTAAGGGTAGTCTTTCATAGTTGGTGAAATGATAACATTGTTACTTACTTCCAATGTTTTTGTGCATATATGCTGAGTTGATAGCTTTCCTTCCCCTTGGATCGTGATAAATGATAAACTCCAATTTTGCTGTACATATATGCTGTAAAGTTGATAGCTTTACTTCTTGGATTGTGATAAATGTTCGTTTGAGATGGTTTCCACTGTTTATATCAGATCAATAAGAGAGGTGATTCAGTTGAGGAGAAGATAAATAAGCTCGATGCTGAATTAGCTAAATACAAAGAACAGATCAAGAGGACCCGACCAGGTCCAGCACAAGAAGCCGTCAAAGCTCGAGCCATGAGGGTTCTCAAGCAGAAGAGAATGTAAGGACCTCCTCTTTTTATTGGTTCTAAATTTTTCAGAATTAGTAGTTACACATTTCGGCGGCAGGCGTTGGAAATTTTTTTCTTGCTAAAGATGTCGAAGGATAAGTTCATGAGTAATGCTATTCATCACCTCTAGTATTAAACCGCTAGTATTCATCACCTCTAATGTTAAACTGCTAGTATTTGAGTGGTATTTCATCTTCTAATACTCAGCTCTCCAATTGTTTCATCAACAGTTACTTTTGAATAATGTGTAAGTAATGATTGGGTTGGTATCTGAGTTATAGCTTATAGCTATGTATCAAGTGAAAACACATACTTAGGTTTTCATAGGATCTGCACTATATTTCATGGATCTATGTTAATGCTTATGCTGCTTATGTGATATTTCTGCATTTCTAGAAGATAAATTTTGCTGAATTTGCTTGTTATCCCAAATGTTAGATTAATCAGGCACCTTTCATTTTCCTTGCCTGTTGCTTTATTCACATTTCACCTTTTAATTGCTGAAAAGTTCCTACACTTGGTATAAAGTTAACGGGGTGTTTTATATTGCCATAAAGGTGGTTTTCGTTGATATAATAAGAATATTTATCATCTTTTTGGATAAGCTTTTGTATGTGTTGCTTCATATATAGATGGAAATGAATGCTACACTCAGAAGCACCTTTTTTTGATAATTTATCACGATCTTCCCTGACATCGGTCTTGCTCATTATGCTCATGAAAATATCTGCACACAGACATATGCATGTTGATGTATACATCTTTCTTGGATTTTCTGGAAAGGTATGAAGGTCAACGTGATATGCTCTACAATCAGACATTCAACCTAGATCAAGTTGCATTTGCTGCCGAGGGGATTAAAGATGCGCAACAAACAGTATGTTTTTGGAGTTTGCACATGTTTCTTCTTTCAAATGTCTGATTTTACTTTTTATGACTCGTTTAATCCATGTTTTAGACTGTTTTTGTGAATTTTACAAGAATGCCAAGTAAAAAACTTCTGACTTCTTACCTGCATAAGGAGTAGTGCATTTCAAGGATACTGAATGATTGTGGTGTTTCTGTTTCCACTGGTGTGTCCAAAATGTGTTGCATGATTTTGAACTTCTGAAGCGCGTAATGCACTGAGCCAACAAGCGTAGTACATTTGTCTGGTAAAGTGAAAGGGACATTTTCCTTTATTTCGACTAGTCAGAGATTTTACTTGGCCTTTCTAGTAATTGTACTCATTATGTATTTTTAAATAAAGATTCAATCAGAGATTTTACTTGACCTTTATAGTAATACTTGTGCATTTTAAAAGAAATATTCACATTTTTGTCGTCAAGTATTTTTATTCTCAGTTCATCAAGTTCATAGTAAAATATGTTTTCCTTGTTAGCGCCCTGTGGGTCAAAGTTCAAGAGTTGTGAGGCGGAGCTTATTCTGTAACATGATTGGAACGTGCTGCCTACCTCCATAGAGGTAGGAGGATCACCTACCTGTTGTGAGGAAGTTTGTGATTTTGCAGTCTTATCCACGTCCTTAGATTTTCGTATGCCTAATGTTTATGTGCCTATCTAAAGTTGGATATGGATGCTTCATTGCCAAGTTTAGAAAATCAGATGCATTTGATTAGTAATTAAATTATTCAAATATCTAATCTTGCCACATTCTTTCCAGATGTCAGCCTTGAAGACGGCAAACAAAGAGCTCAAGGGAATGATGAAAACTGTGAAAATTCAAGACATAGATGTCTGTATCTTACCCTGATATGTTACTCTTCTATGTGAATATATTCTTGGATGCTTTTTTCATATTGGCCAGTGTTAATCATATGCAGAATTTACAAGATGAGATGATGGACCTCATGGATGTGAGCAATGAGATTCAAGAGTCCCTTGGTAGAAGCTATAGTGTACCTGATGACGTTGATGAGGAAGAGCTCATGGGTGGTAAGATCAAATGTGGACTCTTAATGAGAACATGCACCACTGGACCTTAATAGGAACAGTTTTGATCTTTTGCGATGCTTTTCATGAGAAAATATGAGGGTTAGAATTGTGCTTCTTTTCACATAACTACTAAAATTGTTGAAGTATGGACTTGTTTCTTTCCGTAAAAGGCTGTGGAAGTAAACAAGTATATATCTCATAGTAGTTTCCAGAATGTGGTTGTGTTAGGGAGATCTAAAAGTCTTTTACGAGTTGTTCTCGAGTGCACTTTCTTGACGGGCCAATTTTTGTCCTGTGACAATTTTGGCAGTCTACTTCTTTTTAAACCTTCTAGGATATATTCCAATGCAGAGCTTGATGCTTTGGAAGCGGACATGGGGATGGAAACTGAAAGTGATGGAGTGCCTTCTTATCTTCAACCTGATAAGGAATCTGATCTGGATGCAGAGCTCAACCTGCCGTCAGCACCAACAGGGCATGCTCCAGGCCCAGGTAGCAGAACAAATGCACAGGTGACTTCATTTTCCTTCTAGACTAAAGAACTGTTATTCTTCTTGTTTCTGAAGTCACAAGTTTCGAGTTCATGATTAGAGCCATCTCTTCTTATGCACCTGAAGAGATGCTCCCTGCTTTAATAAAATAAATTAGGGAAATGGCAATTTCTACATTTTAGTTGTTCCAATTTAGGGCGTGTTCGGTCGTGCTTAAAATCCAATTAAAATTGAAAATATAGCCGTTATTGTGTCTCACTCGTCTAATAAAAGTCTTTCAATTTTAATCCAATTTTAATCTCTACCGAACATGCCCTTAACCTATTTATTTTTACATTAGATGGTGGAGCCCCCTAAGCATGTCATATCTCTCGTTTAGTTTTGTTTACTGGAATGGATTTTCACCCTCTGAACTCCCTATACTTGTCGATTTTAAAAATTGTTAGGCATCTGCTATATGTATTTTTTGTAAATATTTGTAGGTTTTGAGAAATTTCTATTTTCAAATGTGCAAGTGAACTCATCTCATCTATTTTCTATTTCCATTGATCCACTTTCTTCTATTTTGTTCCAGTTTTTAATTGATCTATAATATACAGCATATCTAAATATTTTCTACTAATGTAGACACGCCTCTCAGGTTGGGAAAAAAAAAAGATTCATATAACGGACTTCAATTTGTTTCCTTTTCTTCGATTATAAATGTAGGGAGCTTTGCACAAGTTACTTCTGCTAATACCACTTGTGTTTCAGCTGCATAAACTTATGGATAGCACTAGAATTTTTATACTTGTCTTGCTTTTTATGGCTAGCAGTGTCTTTAATTTGATTTTGATGTTGCGCAGACTGAGGACGAACTTGGTTTGCCGGCTGTTCCTCGAGCTTCACTCCGAGGTTAAAGAGGAAGTTCATTATTGAAAATTCTCACAATTAGCGGAGGTGTGCAGATGGCCATTGAAAACATAACTTTTGGAATTTTCTATTGGTGCTGTTTTCCTCTTCTTCATTTTCAGGGATGTTCTGATTATATATTTAGTGTAGTGGTTCTTTTTTCCTTTCTATTGTTTGGAATGATGGGTGTGTGCATATTGGTAAGGAAAATATCATTTTGGATTGGTTAGGCTATGCACGTGGATTTTATTTATTTATTTATCATATTAATATTATTATTATTATTATGTTTTGCTGGTTTGCTGGGATGCTGAGCCAGTTGATGCTTTCTCCTGGTATTTAGGTCGAACCACTGGAATACTTTGGCACAATTGCAATCATTACAAGTGAAGCGAGCTATCTATTTTAAATTGGTAGTTTGGTATAGTATGTTTACGTTAAATTCGACAAAACTGTGATTATGGTAAAAAGGAATTAAGGTTTTCTTGGTTGTCTTGTACGGTACTGTAGCGTGCAGTACCATGTCTTTAGGGTTCGTAGGAAGCTTCGAAATAGCGGTTCTAAAATTATTGAAAATTCAAAATAATATTAAAAATAAGAAAACGTATTTTTATGTTTAGGCGTCGCTTAAACTCGTAAAATTTGTAACTTTGTCTACATGTTTTATGTTTTTTAGAATACTGTTTATTAATAGTGAAAATTGTGCCACCTGCCTTGTAGTAAATATTTAAAAAATACTTTGTAAACTTTTATTTTTCAATAAATACTATAAAATAATACTAAAAAGAAAACATTGAAGATTTTCTAAATCAAAAGAATAATAAATTAGGTAACATATTTTACTCCTATAAACAAGCATTACAACCAGTACATTTTGATTCTTACAAACACGCTTTTATAACTAATACATTTTGATTCCTACGTAGATGAACACAAGGTTGTTGCATTATTTGTTCTTGTGCTGTCATGTAGTTTAATTCTCTTTCGTGTGGGGTGAAGGCTTGGCTTGCAGAGAAAGAAGAAAAAGGCATTCCAGTCGAGCCCTGGGTTTTCCATTCTAGGACTAGCTACAAAACCATTTTAATGGTGAATTAAAATTGAATCTTGATGTCTATTTGATGTACAGTCAATATATTCGAAGAACAAAATAATTACAAATTGATATTCATACATATTTTTGAATTCACTTTCTTTTTTAGGAAGATGTATTAAATGGGAGCCGTGAAGGATGGAGTATTCAAAACATTTCGGTTACAAAAAAGTTACTATTTGGGTTCTATTATTGGAAATCGGTAATTTTTAATATATTTCATATACAACACAGTAATTTTAGTATTTTAAACATTACGTAGTAAAACATAAAATAATATTTCCGTTATATATGTAGAATCTTTCAATTTAAGCGTTTCTATGAATAAAAACCACAGTTTGGGCCCAAATTGACAAATAAAATATGGTTTAGTTGAATTTCTTTAAAAAAAACTGTTTTAAACAGTACACTTCAAAAAAAAAAGTAAAAAACTAATCAAATCGAACCATGTCACCCCCTAGTGGTAGGGTTGTACAGGGTTGAAAATATGTTTTTTGTTCTTTTGGTTTTAGGGTTGGATAGTTTACAAGTAGTAGAATGCAACACTCGATCGTATGCTGAATAAAATATTTTGAAATTTGTTTTATCTTACTACGGATCAAATGTGTTAATGTAAGAAAACAACTATTTTCATTTTGAATCATAAAACGGTCAATTTGTGAGCATGGAGTAGGATGAGAATTCGATAGGACGTAAATTGCCATGAATTTGGATTCCTGCAACTAGAGTAAAATGAGCCTAAAAACTTTCCCAAACACTAGAATAGCGCCGCGGTAGTAAATTCTCCCCTTAACACAGTCCAAAGTTTTGTAACTGGTAAGCATATCCGTTCCCAAGAGCAAAACTATCAACGAGATATTTCGACAAGAAAAACAAGCATATCTATCGACTCAAAATTAATTGTGACAGGGGAATCTGAAGGGCACATTTGATACTGTGCATGCCACAATACACAAAATTTTACCTTCGTAAATCCTATTCAATGCAATCCAAGCCAACATACCAAACATTTTATGAGTGTCAACATACTTTCTCCAGAAGTAGGCTTAAGTGTCAGCACTAACAAAAGAACATGATAAATACCCCATCCTTTGGTTATTCTGAATGAGATATAAGCAATATTACCAGCTAGACATATAAAGGGTTAAAAATGATAAGAGTATCTTGTTTTTGCCAATATGGGTGTGCATGTCAAGTTCAATCCAGTAGCTAGAATGGCTAATATTGCCATCAAACCAAAAAGCACATACTTCCAGTGATATGAACATTGTTAGTTTGGACCAAAGTTCTGGCTTCTATTCTGAACTAGCTAATTCAGCCCGTCCTTGGGTAGAAATCGGTTCTAATCTACTGTCGTTATTCCTAACTTGAGATTTAAGATCATCTACATATGCGCAGTTTAGGGTCGAAAACAATTACTAGAGCAGCTTCACCTTGAACTTTCAGAGCTTAGGACAGTTGAGCACACTCCTCCATTACAGCTAACTATGTCAGTTCAGATCGAGTTTGCGCATGTCTAATGTTTGCCAAATGTCTCCAGAACAGGATAAATCAGCAGCAGAGTTCGACCAGCCATGGACCTTGCTAGTAGAGGAATATGCTAGGGACATTTTTAATCTCTCGTACTCTTTCTTCAGGGAATGGTAATCGCCTGCACAAACGGAGAATACTGAATAAGAATGGGACAGGACGAAAATGGATAGGACAAAACGTATTTGTAGGGGAAACACTGACAGGGAGACACAGGATAGTAATAACATAGGCATGATGATAAAATTATCCAGGCTGCAACCAGGGGTGAATCCAGGATTTTTATTTAGAGGGCTGGAATTTAAAAATCTATGTTCATACATACCATATGCCAGCAAAGCAACAAATTTCATTTGTTTGACAAAACTTTTAATGGAAGTTTTAGCAGATTTTTAGAGAAGTTGTTGAAATATGTGATTGAAAAGTTGATAAAAGTTGTAGGTTCCATGAAATGCGGATTAAAATTAATTGTTGAATTTGACCTCAACTTTTTAGCAACTTTTAAGCTATCCCAAACAAATACTTAAATATAAACATTACCAATAATAATTAGCAAATAAATGAAAAAATAGTGACTAGGTGGCAAACAAAGCACTTACTAATTGTGTAGTAATGTGAAATATAGTCGGCAATTTGAGCAACTAGCAAATTTAAGGTGGGGAGCATGAGTGTAAATATTAGGATAAAAAAAAATATAATGAAAGCTTTAAAATGTCAAATGTGGAATTAATATGCAGTTGTAAGCAAGTAAAAAATTATAGATAATAAAATCAACCCAAAATATCGTTAAATTTAAGGAAAAAAGATAAAATTTTACATGTTCCTGATTTTTATTATTATGTGAAATTAAATCTAAAAAAATTCAAAAAAATAAAAAAGATATCATTTAAAAAAAAAATCAATCACACCTTCCCTTTTCGAAGAAAAACAAGAATTCTACATTTTTCTTTACGATCCATCTTTTGAACATTTGTGTCTATATCAATATAAATACAATGTTTTTCTTTGTGATTGCACGATCCATCTTTATTAATTTGATTGCATAACCATATAAATACGACGATTTTCTTCGTGATTTTTCAACCCAACAATTAAAATGCAAACACAACAATTACGATTCATCATTATACAATTCAACTAAAAAGTGAAAATTAAATAGAGGCAGGTTTTTGAAGATTACATTTCAAAAATCAAGTTTAAGATTTGCTTATACAAAAATCAGGTGATAATACAAATTTTTTAATATTAATAATAATTACTATTAAATCCCTTCTATCTCTATATAATAATTTATCTTTTCTCTCTCTCGTCTCTTCACTTGCTCTCGTCACTGTCTCTAATCTCGCTTGATCCCGAATTCGCTTGATCCCACCATTGTCGACTCGGCATTGGTGCCCAAGCAACAACCGCGCACCCATCCACCTCTATCCCGACCACCTTCATTGTCTAATTTGGGTTAGCTGCGCAATGGCCCATTGAAAGCAACGAAAAGTTCTCGCCATTTTTGCCTCGCAATATGAGAGTAGAGTAAGCATGAAGGCAGCGAGTAAGCATGAACATTTCTAATTTTTCAAGCCCACTAACAAATTTTCAACCAATATCTACTTATATTCACCAAAATCTCTGTATATTTTTCTTTCCGATTCCATGACCAACTACTTCGCATTTATAAGTCATCTAAATCATTTTGTTTTTAGCTATGATTTTGCTAAAAAGTTAATTTTGAAAGATATAGTAAACCAGAATGTACTGGTATTAAAAGACTTAAAATTAAGTCCTGCAATGCTTCTTCCAATCCGAGTTCCAAATCAGTGGAAGGCGGCACTGAGCCATCGCAATAGCTATTCAAGGTGCATTTTGGCTTTATTATAAACCAAAGTGATTTTCACTATATGTCACTTTGTGGTTTGGTTGAAGAAGAAATTAGTTTTCTTACATTTTCTCAAGAAAAAAGACATTTTAAAGTAAAGTCAGAATTGCAAGCTAAAGGAGGCGAATAAGCTAGTGGTGGTGGTGGTGACAATAGACCTAGTGGAGAATTTAGTGGCGGAGGTAGTGGTGGTTACAGATCAATGTCCGCAGGTCACAGATCAAATCGATCTGATTACAAATTGATTTATGTTCACAAGTCACGGGTCACACTTGCAGGTCATATTGTATATGTCATATATCAATGTAAACTGGTCGCAGATCATGACACATGTCTTTGTACATTGATAATAGGTCACAAATGCAAGTTCACATATCACATTTCATATGTTACAGGTCATAGGTCATTTTTGCATAGGCTACTAAACAATGTTCGCAGGTCACTGATCACTAATTTATGTTCAAGGGTTATAATTCACAAATCACATGTCACATGACATATTGTATAGGTCACAAATCAATGTTAACCTGTCACAAATCAAAACTAACTAGTCATAGATCATATATCACAAGTCTTTATGCACTGATAGCAGGTCACACATTCAAGTTCATAGGCCACAGTTCATATGTTACAAGTCTTTGTAACGGATGTGGCAAAAAGCTTTGCTATATAATTTAATTTTTTTTTTAAAAGAATTGGTGTTTTCTTTAAACGAGCCAAACTATAAGCTTTAGAAAAAGAGGAAATTACACCCCACAACTATTTTTTAGCTTTCCATTTCAATAATCAATTGCAAAGATTTTTCTTTTAAAAATCAGGTGCACTTTATTTCCCACCAACACCCACCCACTCATTGAAAATATCTCACGCTTTTTCTACATCCCTCTCTTTCTCTTACACATACGAACACAAATATATACAAATCTCTCGTCCACACACACTAACCTACTCTAGCCAACACCAACTCCGACCATCGTCAATCTGACCACCACAAAAATTAAATTTGTTTACATGTGGCGGAGAACGCCCATAATCGATATATGAATTAGCATTGCATTATCCTGCATTCGATCCTATAAATAATAATAATAATAAATAGTCCATCTTTCTCAGTACTTGAAAAAAATCATATGATTCACACAAATTTTCATTCTCCCATTGACAATCCTAAAATAAGAAATTACGGTGGCCACTATAAACCCACTTCCGCAATTGCGCCCTCTATCATCTTCTTCACCAGAAATTTTCCATTTTACAAATAAAATTTGCCACATCAATTTTCCAAGGAAGTTAGTTTTCAGATAAAGTAAGAAAACAATATTTTATTCCCGCCGCACCAGTAATCATAAGAGCAATAGTGATAACAGTAGCAGTAATTACACGTCTTATTCTTCTAGCGACTATGGTCGAAAAAAAAATTAGTGCAGAAAAGGCGTTTATGAAGCAATTTAGTGGTGATGGTTGTTGATTGAAGAGCAGGTAGTGGAGCTGAGTTGGAGTTGGAGTTGGAGTTGGAGGAGGTAGAGGTAGAGGTGGTGGTAATGGATTTGAGGTGGCATCGACAGTGACAACGATTTGGGTGGTGCTCGTGGTTGTAAAATGCTTGTTGTACATCATCATTTACATAATCTTTTATAGATTGACGAGGTGTCAAAAAGAAAGTGGGAAATTTTTTCTCATTTGATTGATGAGATTTGAGATTTTGACTCAATCAAATATCGTCACATCATCTATTAGTAAACAAATCTCTAAGTTGTGATATATATGTAGTACAATCGTATTCATTTTGATATTGAAATTAATAAGGGTAATTATATTCACTTCATAATTTTCATTTATTATACTACATTTTAATTGCACTTAATGTTCTTAATATTTGCTCATTATAGTACTTATGTCCCTAATAATTTTGCATATCTTTCTTAACCTCAAACTTTTCATTAATTAACACGTTTTGTATTTTGATAACGGTTTTATGTCCAAAAGTCCGTTGAAATGGCGTAACACAACTTTGTTTCCAATTTATTTTTTCAAAAAATATTTTTCCTTTATTTCAAAGTATGAAAACAAAATATTTTGATATAAATTATCATCAAGAATGAGATGTACTTACTGATGGAAGGTTTTTTATTGGCAAAAACATCCACACATCCTTAGTGAGTTTTATGTTCCACCAACGAAGGTCAATGAAGGTTAAGGATTCCCCATCCATATAATATATATATAAAAGGCTGTATATATTAAAGGAGGAGGGCATAAATATAACTTCCAGATTGCAGCATAGCAACAAATGCCAAAAAATAAAGGAAAGCAATAAATGGGGAAATACTACTTTCCATACAAAGAAAGTAAATGCAAATGAAAACTAATCTATAAACCTATAAAATTGGACAATCCATGTCTATCAACCTGCACAAGTACCCTAATCTGTCAAGGTAGGTTGAGTGGTCTATACACGTGATATTGACGTTGATCCCAACCCTCTGAAACAAACGAGTCTACAACCTAGTTTCCTCTCTGTAGATGTGGAAAATCGTGTCTTTGTCGAAGGAGGTTAAGTCTCTAATCTGTCTAAGAATGCTCTGAATCGTCAATTGTTCTCCACACCTCGTGATTCAGTGAATAGCTACAGTCAAATTTGCCTTAACCCAAATAGCTGAAATAAGTCATCTGGCCAGTAGAATCTCATCCAGTGTAGCTCTAAGCCCAGCTTCCAAAATCAGATATATGCCATATGATGATGAAAATTCCCTGATGTTGTGCCATGTATAGTCCTTAATGATGCCCTCATCACTCGTAAATCCATCCTTGACGCATCTGTCATTGTTGATCTAGTAAGATCCCACTGGTGTGGTGCGCCACACAACCAAAACAGGTGGTGATAGGGGAGGAAGAGTAATAGAAATATTGAAGAGATGTGAAATACTCAAATCCCCTCGCCAATACAAAACTCTAAACAATCCTCTTGTGTAAAGAAAAGAGATCATGCGGTAGACTCTCCAGATGATACGCCTGGGCGCCATGCAAACTTCCATGTGCTTCTTGTCATTCTTCTCAATCTATACAAACTAGAATACCGATAGATGAATGACAATACAAATATGTCCACCTCGTACATAGAGTCTAGAATAACACCATCTCTAAAATATCTATCTGACGCTCTCTCCTAACGCTATATATACTTGAAAAATGCCCACAAAATGATGCTACACCTGTCGGAGATGCCGCTGCCAGTGAAAAGGTGATTGATGGTCTCAGTTTGGGAACAACAATGACATCGATAGGCCAAGTGATATCCAATGCGCCTCTATATAACATCTACTGGAATCAGATCCAGTCTAGTCTCCAAAAGAAGAATGAAACTGTGGTAGGAAGAATGGAGTTCCATAGTAAGCGAATTGAGTCATGAGGTTGTTTACCCAACCAGACTAGCAAAGCTACCATCTGATGTGTCCCTCCAAACAATGCGGTCTGGGGCCTCTGCACATAAAGGAATAGTCTCGATCTTCTCCGCCATAAGAGGTAGGAGAGCTTGTAATAATCGTCCAAAATCTCACCTAGTGCCAACAAAAAAGTCCTGCACCCTTACAGATGTGTGCTGTCTGTGTAGAAATAAGGATGTCAATGTAAAATCTCCCATCCAAAAATCATGCCAGAACAATATCTGGCCAGCTCCAAGATGCCATGAAATGTGTGGCTTCGCTCGTGGCCTAACTAACTTCAGCCTCTTCCAGGCAGGAGAAGCTGAACGAAGAACTGCTGCAAGTGATAGGTATGTCCTCAAACAATATTTGCCCAGTAAGAATTGAGCCTAAAGAGATCTCTGAGATCGAAACAACAACTAAAAAGTCATGGATAGAATGTCCACCACGTCCTCTAATCTCCTAGTCCACCTTTATCGGTTGGAAGGTAATTCTTCTTCCAACTCCTCCAATGTAAGCGACACAATTGATCCTTAAAATATAATAGGAATCGTGCAAAAATGCTCTCCAATTTCTTCAGTACAGCCTTGGAAAGCTGCATAATCTGAAGAAGAAAAAGTGATATAGAGAATAGTGCAGACCTCAACAAAGTAATCAGTTCTCCATACGAAGTAATCATAAAGAAAATTCCTCTGGATCCCCTTAAATAAGGGATCCCCCAAATAAGTAAATGACTACTGTTGATGCCTAAACCCAATCAAGAACACAAGTCTCTCGATCTAAATATTTTATACCCATCTAGGTAATATAAGATCGCTCATGTCTCTATTCACCACTGGCTAGAGACCCCCTTTTAATGCTCCAAACAGTCAAGGACCCTCCTGATACGAATTTGACGAAAAAAAAGTTAAGAAAATAATCGCTACAATGAGTAAAGATTGAAGATCTTGACTGTAATTAAAAAATCGTGTATCAAATAAAAATTGTGGTGACAATATAACCACCAAATTGATAAAGGCTTAAAATTGTTAAATTATAGCTTCCCCCCCATTCCTTGTCAACGCTCGTAGATTTTTCCCTCATTGTGAAATAGTACACCCAAACCAATAATATTTAGACAGGGCAAGGAATTTTTTCAACTGGAAAAATATATAATTACAAATGTTTCAAAATACAATTTCAAAAAAAAAATAAAAAACATAGAAAAAATTCAAATATCAAGTGGTCACATTTTGTGACCTCCTAAAATTTTGTGACTTATAATTTAATTAAATACACCACGGTTACATACTAGTCATAAATCACACGTTTTCATAAACAACAAATTATTTATCGATCACAAATTACAAAATTAATTGATCACAATTATATGCTTAGTCGCAAATTACACATTTGTTACGGTCACAAGTTATTTATTTAATGTTGATGTATAACAAACCTTTTCCAGAAAAAAGTATGCATATTTGTAATTTGACCCAAAATGACTCGAGTATACTTACGACTTATCAGTTTTTCTCAACCTTTATATATATATATATACTCTGTGTGTGTGTGTGTTTTTTTTTTAATTATTAGTTGTTTATGAACGAAAAGGAATTTAAGTCAAATTGTTGGGAGAAATGACTTAAACCCAGTAGTTAATAGAACGTAGATATATATATATACTCTGTGTGTGTGTGTGTGTGTTTTTTTAATTATTAGTTGTTTATGATCGAAAAGGAATTTAAGTCAAATTGTTGGGAGAAATGACTTAAACCCAGTAGTTAATAGAACGTAGAAGAAAAATAAAAATGAGTAAAGGAGAGAAAATGCACAAACATAAACGTGATTAACTAGCCATTGATGATTAGTTGAGATCTGTTGTCCACTCAATTAATTATTGACATATCATTTTAAATTTACATGTCGTCTATTTTAATTTCACAATCATAACAATTATTTAACACCGTAAACTACTTTATCTCTTTACACGAATCTCAATTTCACTCTCATTAATTTCACCATTAACCCACCACTCTCTTTACAATTCCAAAATAATACAACGCTAACTTGCAGCTGAATTGCAACTAATGCCTTTTTACATATTCTTTTTTTAAATTATAATGTCTTTTAATTTAATTATTCTTCTAAACTCACTTCTATTTTGATTTTTGAAAAAGTAGTGGTCATAAATCGTAGGAATTCTGAGGCGGGTCGAAAGTGCACCCTTCTGAAGTCCAACTTTTACATTAACTGCAGTTAGATATTATTTATTGGATATGATCTTAACTCTATCATAAATATTAGAATCTAAAATTGATCAAATGTAATTTTGTACAATTGCTCATTCACGGAGACCAGATATTCCTCTTTTAAATGCTAGGAATTATAGGACACGATTTAAACAATGGTTCTGTGTATTTAACCGAAGGAATATCCATGATTTTTCATTTAACCCTCCTTAGAAGATTTAAAAGTCATTTCACAACTGCTTGATCGTATGTGGTGAAGCAGATATATAAAACACGTGGAATAAGAATACCTATTCCGACATAAAGTTACTTCGTTAGTTTAGGTTCGAAATTTAATATTCGTGGTGAAATGGGTTTGTTAATTTTTGTTGCACTGACATTTCCTTAACTAATTTGGTGGATAGAAAATTGGACTAAAAAATTGAACAGCAAATCTCAACGCACAAAGCTTAGCGTGATTAACTTACTGTGGCCGGTGATTACAAGAGGATATTCAAGGACATGCTACATTCTCGCAGGTACATGCATTTGTTCTAGCCTTCTAAGTTTCTTC
>CAIGRT010019373.1:0-11179 GCA_903798405.1 Fraxinus platypoda | reverse complement strand
CTGATTTGTGAAATTTGGAACTTGTTTTTTGTATTTTTGAAAAGGTGTAAAATAAAAACCTTATAAATGTATTCTTCCCATCTAGGAAAACATCTAGTTCGAGCTAACCTAAATATCAATGGCCTCGTTGGCAAGATTTTTGAGAAATCAAAAACTTCTCAAATTAATAAGTCTCTTTCGAACATATTTGAATATTTTGAAAGTACAACTAGAAGTACTTAGAGTCAGTTTAAACCCCATTTTCTTAAAACGTATTTTGACATAGTAGATCGATAGAGAATGTAATTGAAAAAAAAAAAAAAATTGGATTTGTATTTAATATTATTTTATTGAAGAATGCGTGATTAAAAGAAAAGAAAAGAAAAATGCATTTTAAAAATAACGAGGATCAAGTCTTAAAGGAAGCTAACCTAAGAGAATTTACTGGTGAAGTTCTTTGACAAGAGACAACAAAAGCAAAAAATCCTATGAGCACTAAAACTAGATGGCACGTGATAGAGTTAACATTTTGCAGAAAGTATAGCACTTGATTCTAGCCCATGCACGTATCCTCAAATTTCAGAATTGGATTATTTTCCAATTATCCATAACTTGTAGCATTAACAATAACCACCAAGAAAAGATATTGCGAAAAATTACAAAAAACTGTAGATACAAAGAACTCTATGCTGCGAAAATATACACAATTATTCACCACTGTTAGGAATCCCAACAAAAGATTATATACAAGATACACATGTCCAAGTAACAATACTTCAAAATATATGAAATCCTAGTTTTCACATCTGCTGTGTCTGAACAAAATCGGGAACAAAACGAAACAGCATATCTCGCTCTCAGAGCTTTTAGATGGAGTTGCTTTGTAAGTTAAAAAGACACACCGGGAATTTAAAGTAAATAGAAACTCTAAGAATCAGCTAAACTAATTAAACTTTGCTGGCAAGTTGAGATCAAACAGGCTGCTCTCGAAACTTCCTTTTCGAGCACGTTTTCGTGATGAGCGTTCGCTCTCATCTGATATTCCAGATGCTGATGGTAGATCTGATTCTATTATACATCCTACAAAATGATACATGACAACATGAGCAGAAATATATGGACCACTGTATATATCCAAGTTAAATTAACAGATTTCATAATTGTCGGATAGGTTTAATGTTCAAGTCATTGCTGATCCTATAATTCAACAAATCTTCACTCGGGTAAGCCCCGAGGAATGCAAGGCGCTTTCATAGAACAGATTCTTAAGAATTTCCCTTAAGCCAGGTTGATCAAAATTTGCGCAATGTGATTAATCATTAGGCGGGCATGGAAACTTTATGAACGCTACAAATTTGAAAGCATGTGTTTTTAAGAGTTTCAGGTAGCATACAAACCAAAAACAAACGAAAAATTGCATGTTGAGTGAGTAAAGATCCGATAAGAAACTGGAAAATTTTGAGAATTTTGCATGCATATGCATGCACTAATAAGCTTTTATTTTATCTTTCTTGCTCTTTCATTACTGTTAACAAGACACGATTAGAATGCTAAAAGAGAAAATTTCTCTTCACACGAGTAAGATTGACATGAAAATTTTAATTTAAAACAGCATATTACTCAAGAATGTCCTTTTTAGTTGAGGTTTTTTGACAAAACTTTTGATAAAAGTTGATGTAATGTAGGGTTGAAAAGTTGATAAAAAGTTGTGATGCCATGAAATTTGTGGTTAAAATTGAAATTTGACAAAATTTTAGAATTTTTTTATAAAACAAGCACTTAATAAAAAATTCAAATTAGAGGAATCTTAATGTTTTCAGAAAAAGCCATAGCATCACGTAAAGTTTTTCAATGATGAAATGATTCAGATTCCTGTTCCCACTCTGCGAACTATGGTGGTCTTCTTATAGGTGAAACTCTGTCATCATTTAGCCATACAAAGGCCAACAACAAGAGCTTGACCATTTATACCACTTTGACCAATTCAGCAATCAGAAGTACTACTCTAAGTGAAAAGGTCCCATCCATTATCAGAGAAGAACGCTGAACCTTAAAATAATTACACTCCTAGATTTCATCATAAAAATTCAAACACAGTGAAAAGTCACTTTACCATTGGCCTGACCATCTGCTTTCTGACATTTATTAATGCTGCTTGCTTGTGTGCTCCATCCAATGGCCAGCTCTGCCGCCCTTTCAATGCCTTTGGACTGGTATGGAGCTATATTGTGAATAGTGAATTGAAGCGAACCCAACAAGTCATTCTCTATGCATTCATACCTGGAAGATCAAAAAAGGCTATAAGCTTTCATCATTTCTAGGATAAGATTTAGGCTTCTTGATAACACACTCACATTTTTTTACAAAGGTCATCAGTGATCACTGTAAGATTGATGACTTGCATCCTTATTTGCATAACTTGTTCCTCAGGATACTCATCAAATGGCTCCTCAAGAAATTTAGAGAGTTTCTCGACATTAGACTCGAGCTGCTGCTGCTGGTCCTCAAATAAATGCTGTTTGATTTCCCTTTCCTTTTCCGTCATCTCATCCTTGAAAAAGTCATCACCAAACATGTAGAATGCAAATGGGTATGAATATGAAAGAGCTCGCCTCGATCTGAAAAGCCTGCAAAGTCCATTTGTAATCCAGCTAAAATCTCTCAATTTTGAATCTGTGGCTTCCAAATTTGACACCTTCTCCTTTACAGTCTCCCTTAGTCTAGATTCTTGTTTAAAGGAGTCTGTATGAGCTTTATAACGATTGTGATAGTGCATGTATCTGTAAAGGTCTCGCTTTGCACGCTTGGCCATTTTCTCACTGTCTTCTTTATATCGACCACAGCTGTGATTAGTAATATTTGACCAGGTATGGTTTCGTCCAGTAGCTCCACCACAAAGCCAACTACAGCAGGAAAATAAAATCGTAAGAATGAAACTAAACTTCAAAATAACTTATCTGTGATGGGAAAGATAAATATGGACAACAAAGAGTCAATGCTACCAAAAAAATGTTGACATGACAAGGGACTTGTAAAGAAGAACAGTGGTGAATAGAGGTAGTATTTTAAGAGTATATACAGTACCAAAATTTACAAAACTAATTTAGAGGAAGAAAACAAGTCAAAAAAAAAAGAACATTGGCTAAGTCTGTGCTCCAACTAGAAGATCACAGAGATAGTTTGCCATTCCATATATCAAATTAAAAAAGCTACAAAAATGCACTATCGTCAAAGTGTGTCCAACAAACACCCCAGTCACCCATGAGTTTCAGAAAAACCCTTTTCCCCCTCGTACATACACCTATCATGGGACTGAAGATAGATTAATAGACAAAAAATGCCCAAAAGTAGATAAGAATGTTAGTTCCATTTTACAGATAGGTGGGAATATCAGAAATAAACATCATCATTATCTCAGCCGTAAAACACATACACATTTATTGCGAAATGTGACTTTCCCTAAGAACATATCCATCATTTGTCACTCTTCATCTCCGTCAAGCAGTAGCACCAACACGAGAGGCAGGTGATTCCGCTGGGGGGGGGGGGGAGGCAGTATCGAAATAAATGTCCCCCACCCCATCTACAAAATTTTTTTTGTAATAAATTCTTACCCATCTCCCTAGGTACAATTCCTGGTTCTTCCCATGGCCAACGAAGCCTTTTTCATCAAAGCAAGCTATGTGCTCTGAGCAATTAGAGGAAGCATCCTAGCAGAGAGCACTTGCAGCAATCTGGATTTCATTTCATAAGCAACACGATACCCTTACAAATTATACTAACAACATAACTATATTATCCAAAAAAAGAATGTAGGCTCTATAAATAATTTAGGTTGTCAAAATAAAACCAAGACATAATTTAATTCAAAATCAGAAGATTTAATGGTGTAAAGCCACCATATATTGCACATATAAGAAAGTTTCAAGAAACTGTTATTACCAAAATGCTTGCCCACATATGCAACTGACTAAATTACAACCACCATTCTTCTCAACAGGTTTGTGACACTTAGGACAAGGCTTTGTATGCACAGTCATCCAATTAACAGTCTCTGATTCATCGCGGCATTTCTTCGTCCACAGTTCCCACATCAAGCATGAACAAGGGGAATGCGTTTCTGATAAGCAACTGAAACAGAACTGTAAACCACACAAACATTCTACCTCGCAAAATTCATCATTTTCAACGCGTATGGCATTCCCACAATGAGGTATACTGGGACACCACTTAACCATTTTGTTGTCTTCAATGTATGACTCGAGAAGAAATCGGTCAAATTTCTCTGCTAAATCTGGGTGCTTTTCACTCACTAGCTTTCTGACAATAGCTTCATCACAGATATCATTGCACTTGTGGGCCATGCATCTGATCCGCTTGCTTTGGCCCTCATTTATTTTCACTATGAAATGCTCTGTCCAACCTAAAAAGAAACTTTTAATACAGTAAGGATTCCAATGTAAAAAAGTAGAATTGAAAACTAGAACATCTGATTCAACAGAGGTACTTCTCAATGCAAAATGAACCAAAACAAATTTCTTACAAACTTAAGATGCCACAAGGAACTGAAGCATTTAAGTGACTATTGATTCAATTTCCTATAGTATCAAACAGAAGGCCTGGAACATAATCCTTATAAAGAAAAGGGGCTTACAGCTGTTGCAAAAGCAGTGCCCACAATCCATGTTGGTCACCCCAGTTGCAGAAACATCGTCCATACATATATTACACATCACTGTAGAAGAAGCTTCTGGTGGATCAAGGTTGACAATTTCAATAGCAGTTACACCTGCTCCAGCAAATATACAGGCTTTCCCCTTTTCAACGTAAACCGCAATCAACTTCTCAACATCCCAGCGATAATGAATGAGAAGAGTTCTGGCATGCTGTTCTCTCACCGATAGCAATTCCATCACTCTTCGCAAATCTTCCCTCTGCACAGATGGAAAAAATATCATTCTCCCATTATACAAAACAATGCATATAGAGTCTCTAAAACAACATAACGAACATTATTAAAATAGAGCATGAAAAGAGAAATATGACAAGTTCTTATTAACTCACCTGCGCAGATAAAAGAGACTCTTTCGTAATCACCTGCAAAAGGCACCACAATGGTCAGTGAATCAATTCAACACCATCAAAATCAACGTACATAATTAGAAAACATTAGCAAGCATCGAATGTCCAATACTGTGGTCCAAAGCGATTTCATCCCAACCAAAAACCATAGGTTATTTGGTTAAGGAGCCAATATTCCAGGCTAAGAAAATTTTGATGGCAAAAACAAAAACCAACATCCACAACATTTAAACCCACCAAATATAACAAAATGTCATATAATTCATTAATCATATACCCATTGAGAGGATTCTCGGCAAGTTCATTTAACCAACAGAAATACTAATTTTTCACAATACAATTTACGTCTTCCATCTTTAAACAATAACATGAAACCATATCAAATAAAGAAACGAAAAATTCAGCATATTAACCTTCACAACCGCAGAAACTCGTCAAATGGCACTAGATGCCAAAGTCGGTTCACCCAAAAAAAATTTAAAAAAAAAATGGAAATTATTTGATATTTTATCACGGAACTAATACAATTAAGTTAGCTTCAGAACCGTCCCTAAAAATATTTCAAAAATGTAAAAATCGTACATGTGTATATCAATATACCTTGCAGGAAGGAGCTTTGTATTGGACAAATTTAGAATCAGAGTCATCGTTCTCGAGTCCGTCGAGCGAATCCTCTCGATTGGATGAATAATAATCTTCTTCACTCCCACTCATATAATCCTCCATCATCAATTATGAATTCTATCTATACGTGTATATATTCAATGAGTAAATAAATTAATTCTGTTTTGACTCCGACGATTGTGATCGGCTCTTGCGTGTTGTGACGGTGAGATCGAGGGGGGTATTCCGGCAAATTACGCCGGCAATAGGAGTAGATAATATTGAGAGGGAGGGGGATCGTTAGAGCGATTGTCTCAGAGAAAATGAGCTTTTATAGACTTTGAGCTTTTGCCCTTGCTATGCCGAGAAGCTTTTCAGTGAGCGAAAATGAAAAATCTAAACTGTAAACGGCGTCGTTTGTAGAGTGTCTTGTGGAGGGTGTCGTTAATACGACTGCGTTTCTTTTTCTATGGTTGACCTGGACTAGGGACCCGTTTGGGAAGTCTTTACTTCCATTTTTACTTAGGGTGTGTTTGAACTACATTATTTTAAAAGAATGTATTTTGAAATAGTAGATTGATGGAGAATGTGTGGTTGAAAAAGAAGGAAAAGTTATTGATGTGAATGAGAAATATTATTTTATTAAAGAATGTGTGGTTGAAANAAAAGTTATTGATGTGAATGAGAAATATTATTTTATTAAAGAATGTGTGGTTGAAAATGAGTAGAAGAATGAGAATGAAAAAAATAATGTGATTCAAACAAGAGTTTAGTAAGAGTGTGTTTGGTAGAGATTAAAATCGGATTAAAATTGAAAAACTAGTCGTTATTGTTGACTTTTATTAGATGAGTGAGACCCAATAACGGCTATATTTTCAATTTTAATTGGATTTTAATTTATCCCAAACAAGCTCTAAAAGTGTTTTAACTGACTAAAAAACCTTTTAAAATCCATTTGACGCGACTTTTTTAGTTTTTGAATCCATTCAATTAATTATAAGAAACTGCTTCTTTCAATTAAAAGAACTTTCAGAGGAAGCTGATCAATTGTACTTTCTCAAAAAATACTTTCAAAATAAAGTCCCTGCTTGGTCCTCTTTATTTTCCAACATATATTTTTCTCTTTTATTTTCAACCACACATTTTTCAATAAAATAATATTATACACAAATCCAAAACTTTTTCTTATTTTTTAACCGCACATTCTCCATCAAAATACTATTACAAAATACATTTTGGACAAAAATGAGGCTTAAAAAACTCTTTCAAAAATTAATTTCCAAACAAAAATTCAAATTACTTCATGAGAAAACTCTTCTTCAAGAAAAAACAAAAACAAATGCTAAAATCATGCCAAACAAACCTTAGTAAATTCGAAAGAAATAAAAGCAATAGATCATTTGACAAGATTTCTACTACTACTTTCATTTTCAAAATATCTTGCCAAATGAACCCTAACAAGACTGGATATATGGGGGAATACGCGACTCACACTATCGATGGAGATGGGTGACTAACATTTTTATTTTTATTTTGGTTTGTTGCATATTTTCAATAAATAAATAGTTTGGTGGATCTAAATTCTAGTCGAGCTTAAAACCTACATGTTTCATCATATCAAAAATAAATAAACTAAAATCTTGCCTTTTTCCAATAGTATCATATACCAAGTATGCTTTGAATATTTTAAGTTACAGAAAGAGAAAATTATAACTGCAATCCCCAACCAAATGTAGCGAGTAGGTTCTAAAAGTTTCACACAGCCGTCCTGTTGCAGTTGTTCACAACTGCCATGAAAGAATCAGAAATCTGCAGAAGGAAATAGCCTTGATTGTGAACTCAATCTAAAAGCTCTTTTGGTCCCCCAACAACCTTTTCAAACAAGTCGCGTTAAGAATCAATCACCTGTTGATTCTACTGTCGGGTTCACAATACAGGGGAATGGCTAAGAGCAAACTGCAAGCAAGGAGTAGTTTAGCAACAATCAATATAGAAGTATATAAGCAGATGGTACAAAACTTCTCGGAAAAATCTATTCCAATAGTTCTAACCACAACAACTATCATAGCAAGAGTACAGGAGCAAACTAATGAGGATTTTGAAAATTTTACCTTCTATATCTGATATCACATCTCATCGAAATTGGTTCGAAATATATAGGATTCATCGTCTAATTCCTCGTGGTAAAGTGATAAGGATGGCACGTCAACCTTTGCAGCATCTCCGTTGTAGTCTAATGATCTTTTGCCCTGCAAAACATTGACTAGCTGGTCTTCATTCACGATCTAACTTAGGCACAATGATCACTAGGAAGACAGACAAGTGTGCTAAGTAGAAATTGTAAGATCTTTATTGAATTGGTACAGTGGAAGAGACTGTTTTAAATTTGCATGTGCATTCAATTTATCAGATGCAAAATACAACAGATTGTTATTTGCAGCAATAAAATTTCATATTTGTCACCAACCTTCTTCAAGATATAGAAGAAATAATGAAATCCATCACCAAATGTTCTCCACTCAATGGACCAGGTAAATTCTGGAGCATTAAAGAAAGGACGCCTGAAGTGTGGCTGAGTAACACAGTGTTAACAGTAAGAAACAGGCGAGAGCCATTTATTTATTCGGGGAACATGGAGAGGGATCAATTTATTGAGACTCCTACCTGGCCGAAGGTGATAGAGAGGAAAATGCCATGAGGTTTCAAAACTCTATGAACACCTTGAAGCATTGCCATAACTTTGCTCGATGTCTCCGGCTTTGGGTTCCACGGGTCGCCACTGTCCACGAACAAGACATCCTTCAAGTTTAAAAATATAGATGCTTAACCAATTTAGCATTAATGCATTCAGCTAAGCCTATAATGAAAGCAATTTTACCTTAGTAATTTTAAACTCCGCCAAACATGTTTTAAACCCTAAAAGTTCCTTTCAGAAACTTTCTTTTCCAAATATTTTAAGCTTTTCTTTAAAAGTTGCTTTCCCTTTTTTTTTCGATTTCAGTACAAAACTTGACTTTTTAAAAAGCTTCCTCTCCCTTCTTGAAAAAAGTAAATATTCTTCTTTTTTAGGCTTAACCAAACATGCTCTAAAAAAAAAAAAAAAAACCAAACCTATATATGGTGACTATACCTTCATTTGGCAATGGATTCAAGAAGAGAAGGGAAATGATGATGAAAATGGAATTGGGAGGGAGCGACAAATTAAAAGCTTTCTCCATTCGTTTATAATTGAAAAAAAATTCTGCAAACCTCTCTGAGATAAATAGTCTTCTTTAGAAAAAAATTAAAAAAAAAAAAAAAATCAGTAAATCTATATCTTAGGGATGAAACCGAATTATTGAAATTCGACGGACATCCCTCCACTACTTTTTCTTCCCATTCCTTTTCTTGCCAAACAAGGTGGTGCGTGCTGCTGTAATCCCATTTCATTTCCACTCTTAAATGCAAACAAAATTTCAACATAGAATCCTACAATATGTCTAATTGATAATGAAACTAACTATAGCTTTACCATGGTTCCTTTCTCTATAACCACATCAAAACATTCATCTTCAAAAGGCAGGTCTAACATGTCAGCTTCGAGCACTTTAATTTCTGACGACAATAGCACAAAAAAGATATAATCCAAAATGAGAAGTGAATTGTATTAACACTTCGATCAAATTGCAAATCGACACTTCTTAAAACAGTTTCATGCCAATGCGAAACTATGCATTGAATAACCCCAAAATAGTTTAAGCAGGCAAAAAATAATTCCAGGTCTTTCAACTAAAGTTACCAACTTTTAGCCAAAAACCGCAAAATAACTTAATGAACCAAGGGCAAAAGACAGTTCATATCCATTAAAAGGTCCAACTTTCTGTACAAGACGAAGTAGTACCAATTGCTTTGGCCCTAGTACACAGTGACAAATTAACCAGAAAGGGTGTAATCATTAAACCTTTGTAGCCCTTGGTAAATAATCGTCGCTTCATCTTCTCGACAGCAACTGATGACAAGTCAATGCAGGTCAAATCAGTAATTCCATCTCGGTATAATTCGTCAGAGAGCTGAGAATTTCCACAACCCACCTCCAAAATCTGTTTATTAAACCATATTGTATTAAAATTCACTTTTTCGAAAGCTAATTAATTATGTAAAACAGTAAATAAGAAGAATTACAGAAGAATCGGGTTTTATGTGTTGAAGGATGAGATGACGGAAATGAGAGTAATCTTTGAACCATTCGTAATGTTCTTCTTCAGTAAACCTCTGGTCCCTAATATTTATTTAAGTTAACAAAAAAAGATAATCTGTTAAATCAAGATGCAAAATTAACGGGTAAAAAAATGAAAAATAAGTTACGGATTTTGTGGGGGTAGGCTGGTACTCACCAGTAACTAGGGTCGAGATATGCGGAAGCCGTAGCCGGAACGACGTCAGTCTTCTGCGGCTCCGGTACTGGATGTGTTGGATCCATTTTTAATTTGATTAATGCTCTGGAATTGAAGATGAAATTGGGGAGAAAATTGAAAACCCTAAACCCTTTTCAGGGTCAAAGTCAAAAGCAAAGTGGTGCAGCTGTCTGCTCTGTACAGAACCCATAGGATTCGAGCCCAATTGAGTTCCATGTAAGCTGGACTGGCAGGCTGCGGTCCAATAGAGTAAAGAAACCTCGCAAAAAACTTAGCCCGTTGGACAACCATTATTTGGAAACTCTTTTTCAATCACAAATTCACGGAATAAAATATTTTGTACATAAACGCAAAAATTTTCCTAACGTTTTAACCAAAAAATTTCCTCAAAATCACTATTCAATATATTGTTTTTTTGGAAATAATGACCACCAAACATATGCTTAAAAATATCTCATTTTAGAATTTTTTTTTAATAAAAATACCCCTTTTTCATTAAAAATTATTCTTTAATATTTACATCATTTTATAAAAAAAAATTAAAATATACCGCATTCTCAGTTAAAAACTAAAAATCATATTTCAATTTTCCATTAAAATGCACTTCGTGCACAGCTATCATGAGGTAGTTAAGTATGAATTAAGCATGTTTGGTAGAGATTAAAATCGGATTAAAATTGAAAAATTAGACGTTATTGTTGAACTTTTATTAGACGAGTGGGGTCCAATAACGACTATATTTTCAATTTAATTGGATTTTAATCGGTACCAAACGGACTCTAAGACATATATGAACCAACTTATTAGGCAAGTTTCTTCCACAATTTAAAGCCCTTGAGAAATCAAGCTATCAAACCGTAAAAACAAGTACTATGCACTATTCATTTCTCTACATGCCACCTAGTAATTTACTTCTAAACATAGCCAAACATGTTGATAAAATCAAGTTCAAGAGGCTCCATTACAGCATGATAAATTAAGAAAACAAACAGCTAGCATCAGGGACGGATCCAGGATCGGATTACAGGCCGGGGTGAAAAAAAAAAAAATTACACATGATTTTTTTACCTAATTTTTTTTTTCTAACTAAAAAAAAATATTTTTTTTGGGGTGGGGGGGGG
>CAIGRT010019344.1:0-18611 GCA_903798405.1 Fraxinus platypoda | reverse complement strand
TCTAATGAATATAAATGCATCATAATTAAGTGATCGTACTATCACATAGAATAGTGATTATCTTCATTAAAGATGAGTAGCATTACTCAATGAACTGATAAGAAGATTCCAAACCTGCACTATTGTTATTAACTTGAGGTTTATTGTGAGTCGAGGTTACTCGTCCCCATTAAACATGTTTCATGAAAATTACATGTCCCACATTTGACGGATTTCTTTAGCTATCACCCCATTTATTATTTTTTACATATTAATGTGCCAAACTCTCGTAAATAACGGAAAATACATCCATATGTAATATACTATAAGCCTCCGTTAAATTTATAGTACATTTTTCTCTCTTTTTTTTAACTGCATATTTTTTTTCAATAAAATAATATTATACGTAAATCAAAAACTTTTCATTCGTTTTGAATAACACATTTTTCGAAAAAATACTATTCCAAAAATTATAACATCAAATGATGAGGGCTAAACTTGTGGACAGGCTAATCTTAAATGGGATCGNCCGTTAAATTTATAGTACATTTCTTTTTAACTGCATATTTTTTTCAATAAAATAATATTATACGTAAATCAAAAACTTTTCATTCTTTTTGAACCACATATTTTTCGAAAAAATACTATTCCAAAAATTATAACATCAAATGATGAGGGCTAAACTTGTCGACAGGCTAATCTTAAATGGGATCGATCACGAGAGCAATAAGACATGCTCATTTTCTACGTTAGGTTGCTCAGTCCAATCACGTGAGAGCTGCTAATATATTTACAACGAGTATAATTAATTAATTATAAAAAAAATACTTGGCGGTTTTCCTGAACTACGCGAAAGCATCTAGTTTTAGAATTAAACGAAGCGACAAATCACGGAGTCCCTCCCTGCCCACAAATCGCCGTGCGCGTGAAACATCTCTCAAACTTGCTGCAATTTGGGAACTCCAAATCGCCCATCGATGAATACGTTGGCTCTGCCTTCAACGATTACGATTTTTCCTCGGAACAAACGCTGTATACGGAGAGTAAAATTGCAACGAGCAGCGCTGGTGGAGGCGAAGCCTCGACCAGTTCCGGCAACAAGAGGGGGCGGGAGTGGTGGCGACAATGTTCCAGTGACTGTCCTGCGAGTTCGAGAGCAATCTTCCTCTCATGCTCTATCTCCCAGAGACCGAACTGATGATATGCAAGCAGAAGCCAGGGCAATGGCCCGCGCTGCTAACGCTTCTGTATATACACCCGAATTTTTGGCCGCCAAATACGGCTCGCGCCCAATCAAGGTAGTGCAGAGGGCGATTGAAATATTATCTGGCCTTGGTTCTTTTGCCTTCAAGCTGTGGCTCGACCAGTTGAATGGGCAGCTAGATCAGAACCAAAGATTGCGGGCAGTTGAACTTAGGCAGGTTTTCACGAGATTGGGACCTACTTTTGTAAAAGTCGGCCAGGGCTTGTCCACCAGGCCGGATTTGTGTCCACCTTCATACCTCGAGGAACTCTCTGAATTGCAGGTAATGTTTCGTTTATTTATACATGTTTATGATTTCATTTCAATTTTAGGTGCCGTTTACATTGAATCAGAGAATTTTGACCTGTGTCTGGATAGAGTTTTTTGCTAGCGTGTTTGGGTGAGTACAGGGGACAAAAGCGACGGGTAGGTGATGGATAGAATATAGATTGATCAAATTTCTCACTGTCTTTCGCACCCGGCATAATTTGTTTTGAGTATGTTGTTGAGACTTTCTCAATGAATGTTTATTATCAGTGGGTAATGAGACTTATATGAGCTTATTTAATAATTCTTTTGTTATAGAATCCTCATCGCCGTTGTTGTGATGGAGCAGGATGCTTTGCCAACTTTTCCAGATGAAGAAGCATTTACATGTATCGAGAGAGAGTTGGGACTTCCACTTGATTCTGTTTATTCATCAATATCTGCTTCGCCGATTGCTGCCGCCAGTCTAGGTCAAGTGTACAAAGCTCAGTTGAAGTACTCTGGCCAGTTTGTTGCTGTGAAGGTGCAAAGACCTGGTATTGAAGAAGCTATAGGGCTGGATTTTTATCTTATAAGAGGTTTAGGTTTCCTCATAAATAAATATGTTGATATAATTACAAGTGATGTCCTTGCTCTTATTGACGAATTTGCTCGAAGAGTTTACCAAGAGCTCAATTATGTGCAGGTCAGTTTCTGATATTATTTTGCATTTACTACTGAAGAATATCAATGTGAGGCACTTTTCTTAGACACAGCGATTTGGAAGATTTTCCCTTTCTTTCAATTGTGTGAAGTATAAAGCTATTGGTTGTGAATGTTAATTTTGAAAGGTCTATGCAGGAGGGGCAGAATGCAAGGAGATTTAAAAAGTTGTATGCTGACAAACATGATGTCCTTGTCCCAGATATTTTTTGGGACTACACAAGTGGGAAGGTACTAACAATGGAGTGGGTTGAAGGAGTCAAATTAAATCAGCAAGATGCTATCGAGAGACAGGGGCTCAATGTTCTGGATCTTGTCAACACAGGCATTCAATGCAGTCTTAGACAGCTGCTCGAGTATGGGTATTTTCATGCAGATCCTCATCCGGGGAATCTCTTAGCAACACCTGATGGGAAGCTTGCTTTTCTTGATTTTGGAATGATGAGTGAAACTCCTGAACAAGCAAGATCTGCCATAATTGGTCATGTTGTCCACATGGTCAATCGAGACTACGAAGCTATGGCTCGTGATTATTATGCTTTAGATTTTTTGTCCCCTGATGTAGATGTATCTCCCATCATACCAGCTCTGAGAAACTTCTTTGATAATGCACTAAATTCAACTGTGAGTGAACTCAACTTTAAAACCATTGTGGATGGTTTGGGTGCTGTTTTATACCAATATCCATTTAATGGTGAGCAACTTGTTTCCCTCTATTCATCAATACCATCAATATTGTTGCCTGTGTTATGCTTTATTTTCTTTTAAAAGTTATAGCAGTCTTATTCCTTTTATGATACTGTCTGTCGTTGAACACGTAAATCAGTTGCTCTTTTGTTTAATATTGTTTATCTGCAATCTGTTGAGCAACTTTCTATATATAGTAAAAGTTTCCAGAAAAGGTATTATACACATTAGATAAATTGCTTGCTTATAAACATAAAATGTGCATTAATAATTATATTCGGTGCTATTTGGTAGAGCTTTTTTAAGTGCTTCTAAGTTTTGGGTCCTACAAAATGTGTGGATACAAAGTATGTTTGACCAACTTATATTATAATGTAAGCTTTGCCAAACATGCTCTTGACATTCAATTATCTGCATCACGACTAATGCTGCTGCTTCTACTTTAATATAATTTTTTGCAGTTCCAGCCTATTATGCATTGATTTTAAGGTCTCTTACTGTTCTGGAAGGGTTAGCACTGTATGCTGACCCTAATTTTAAAGTGCTGGCTGCTTCGTATCCATATTTTGCTAAAAGGCTTCTTACTGATCCTAATCCATATCTGAGAGATGCTCTTATTGAGTTGCTATTCAAGGATGGGAGATTCAGGCATGTATACTGTTTTATTCTTTGTCATATTTCTGAACTATGATTGGAACCTGGAAGAGTAATTCTAACTTGTGCTGTTAGTCAAATTAACGAAAAGCATCCATCATTTGCTTCAGGTGGAATAGACTTGAAAACCTGCTAGTACAGGGAAAGAAAGATAGAGATTTTTCTGCTAAAGATGCTTTACAACCCGTCCTCAAACTATTATTGGGTCCAAATGGTGAAGAACTTAGGGTTTTAGTGATTAAAGAGGCTGTTCGTGTCACTGAGGCTGTTATCCTGGGCTCTGTAGTTGAATCATACAACTCTATGAATGATCTTGTGCGGAATCTTGTTTTCAATGGCAATGCAACAGGTTTTTTTGCAATAACCACTGCAGAACAAGAAAGCATGTTGGAGCTTAGGGCACAAGTATTTAGGATATGGGGGATACTTCGGTCCTCGGAGAACTTTGATCCCAGTATTTTGCAGCCCATTTTACAGGTAAAAAGCTAATTACGTGCTTTTTAGTTGTTTTTATATTTCATTTGGACTAGCCTTTTCTGATTTCTTACCATTGCTGGACTTATAAATTAGTATTGATATGATTTCTTAAAATTGAAAGTAAATGGTTGATTTAATTTTTTGTGTGGATTCCTCTATACTTCGGAAATGTATATTTATGTCTTGAAATGCGTTAATAATGTAAACTTATAGAAATTTAGAATTAAAAACCTTTACAAGAGGTCTTTTTTTAATTTAGAAAATTCTTCAAATACACTCTCCTTTTGATTTAGGATTTCATTTGTATAGCTGGCCTTTTTTAATTATATATACTACACTTTTCCCTTCTTCAATTGATGTTTTATGGTAAAATTATTGCCTCATACCTTAGCTCTCTCTCTCTCTCTCTCTCTCGTGAATGATAATCTCTTTCCAGAACCAAAGTTTCTTGTTCCCTTAACAAGAACAACCATATCCATAATACTTATCATAATAATTCTGTTAGAGACGTTCACCTTCTTAGAAAGGGTTCCTCATTGATCAAATCTGTTGCTATAACCTTCTTCATAACGTGAATTCCAATAATTTTTAATTATGTGATTGATGATTATTTTAAAAAATAACTACTTTTGGTATGTGTTGATATTATAAATTCTGGAGGTACTTTTCAAGCCAACATTAGCTGCCTTTCCTTTAAAATAACCAAACTGCCATAGTCAGACAAGCTGACTTGAGAAACATCAATGAGCAGGTACTCCAAGAACCTGAAGCACGAATTCTTGGGGGCCGTGTGGTTGGTGGAATTACCCAACGTCTTGCAGCACGCTCATTACAGCAAATCCTCCGAGTTCCACCATCAAGTTCTACTCCATCATCATAAGTATTGTCCATTTATAAGCTGAGTCAAGTCCTTTTATTTCTTTGCCTGGGTTGGAAGGCCAACTCCCTCCCAAGTCAGCAAATAGTGATGTACAACACGCGCTGATGAAAAGGAAATCAAAGTAAATAACACTCGTATTTTCACTCATTTCGATGTAATTGTCCAATGATGATAACGTTGGACGTATTTATGAAACCCAACCCGTGTCCCAAAGAAAAATAATAAGGCAGCGTTGGGGTTTCATTGTGTAAAATATGAAGTGAGTTATACGATGTGCACAAAATTGGGTTACAAAATTGTTCAACAAAATGAGTGTGGCGAGATTAAGGCCATGAAAACTGTTTTTGAAACCATTGGCCTACATCTTGCCACACTTATTTTGTAACCCAATTTTGTAAACTACATAGCATTGCTCTTATACGATATAGCCATGGAATTATTCTTGATCTGCAAGTTTTGCAGTCTGATGATTTCTTTCTGCTTCTAACCCTATATGATTTTGTGTAATGTGGACTATGTAATACAATAGTAATAGATGAACAAAATAATTCAGTCTTATTATATATATTATTGTGTTTGAGTTTTATAAATAGAGAATCATTTGGACATGTTCTAATTACGTAAATGATACACAGTTGATAAATAAAAGAATTTCTAACTCTCTTTAAATATCCTCAAACATCCTTTCAATATGGAAAGGCAGAATGACACAAAATGCCTTGCTGAATTTCTGCATCTTTTTACGGGATAATTGAGGGCCGTACAATATATAATATTTGAATTTATATTTCTTCTTTTTGTAGTTCTGGAGCATGTTTACAGTTGTCTTATGGATTAGGATGCTTCCTAACTAAACATAAACTTGAGTAATTAATTAATTTAGAAGAAAAGTAAGAACCTGTTTGGTGGTTGAATAGTGAATTTTTGGAAAATGTATGGTTAAAAAGTGGAGAAAAGTTTGGACTTTTTGGGTCTACGTGTATAATATTTTACTGTGTAAATATGTAGTTGAAAATGAGTAAATAAAAAAAAGTTTTGAAATAATGGAAAACAAACAAGGGCGAAGTTCGAGAACTATTGAAACCATTTTTTAAACGTGTAAAGTTTTACAAATGGTAGCTAAATGTACGGTATTCCTTCTATGAAAATCATTCTACTCGTGGTTAAAAGAATTTGGCACGAAAACCATGGTGGTGCAAAATACTCTCTTTTTTGCATGCTAGGAATAATGTAAATCTCTGGCATGTAGATTATCAATGCATAACGCAACATGAATAAAACAAACTGCATGTCTTCCAGAAACATAATTCTTCTTGTCAATTTGATTGGATTGGAATAAAAATATTTCATCAAACTTTGATATTCTTATCTTCTGCCAACCAATTTTTGAGTAATACCTTTAGTGGCACCATTATAAATTTCTGTTTGTACCAATTGATGCCTCTCTCTCTCTCTGCTTCCTTGGCGAATAAAATCAGTTTGGAAATTCTTGGTGGGATTTTTATGGATTTGTAAACAAGAATCTCTGTCAATTGTTGAATGGAAGCCATTGAAAGGAAAATTTTGTAAGAAATTGACTGATTGAGGAGGAAGAAGGCAAAATAAATTTGAACGTTACTTCTCCAGTTATCCTCTGGTTAATCTTTAAAAATTGGCGAGGTGTAATCTTTAAAAGACACCGTGTTCTCTTGAGAAATATCCTCCTCTTTTACCTTAGACAATCTCTTTTTGAAATGTCTCGTACATAGATACGTTGTGTACAAGTTAAAGGTGTAGTTATCCATCATTTAACGGATTTTATGTGTCCCAAGATTAGCAGTCACGAAAATGGCAAATCGTTTGAGAAGATGTTCAAGTTTGAAAGAGGCGCAATGATGATTAAGAGCGATGTAACCCAAAATTGCGTCTTGCTAAACTATCACCGCTTGTTCCAATTTTCACACTATAGATTCGCCCATTTTCACCTTTGCTCAGATGGAAAATCCATATGTATTCGTGTACAGTGCAATACTTGGAGCCTTTATAAATTGTTTTCGCCCATTTCATGCTTTACGACACTACATTGACATGCTGACGAACGCAGTAGATTTTTATCTGCTGTGGGGATTTGGGGAATGTGTTCAAGGACAGGTCTGGAAATTTGGGTCCCACATTCTATGTTCTGACTGCAGTTGATTTTTATTCAAGTTTAGGTAGGGTAGTTGAGTCAAGGGTGCTGTTCGATGAAATGCCTGAAAGAGATGGTTTCGCTTGGTCTACAATGATTGAAGCTCATGAGGGGGTTGGGGATTTGGCTTCAGAGAAGAGTTTGTTTGATGAAATTACCGAGAAAAACATTGCTGCATGGAATACAATGATTCATGGATATGTGAGAGAGTAAGCGATGTTAACTCTGCAGAAAAGTTGTTTTTTATGATGCTTGAGAAGGATTTGATTTCGTGGATGACAATGATCCATTGTTATGCAAAAAGCAAGCAATTTAGCAACGCGTTAGATCTTTTCTATGAACTGAAGAATGAAGTTCGACCTGATGAAGTGACCATGTCTACTTTTAATTTCAGCGTGTGCACATCTTGCGGCACTGAACCAACGGGAGGAAGTACCTATCTATGCTATGCAAAGTGCGTATAATCTTTATGTTTATATCAGGTATGCATTGATTAATATGTATGCATAGTGTGGCGTCTTGGATACCGCACTTGTGGTATTTTTGAAATTGCTGGAGAAATATATTTTCTGATGGTATTCTGTGATTGATGGGCTTGCGGTTCATGGGCCCGCCATAAAAGCATTAGTGATGTTTGGCTGAATGGAGAAGAACATAAAACCAAATGATGTGACCTTTGCTAGTGTTCTCAGTGCTTGTACTCATGCTGGACTTGTGGAAGAAGGCTGAAGGAGATTCTTTTAACATTACAACAAGTATAATATCCTTCCTGAAATTGAACACTACGGGTGCATGATTTTGATCTATTATGCAAAGCTGGTTTCTGGAAGGAGCACTAGAGTTGCTACGAGGCTTGAGAATGGAACTCAATTCTGTCGTTTGGGGTGCTTTATTAGACCGTTGTAAGCTTTACAAGAACTTGGAGATTGCTCAAGTTGCTGTTAATAAATTGATGGTATTGACATATTATACCCTTTTAGTTAACATTATGCAGAAGCAAAGTTGCAAGAATTAGGACAATAATGAAGGAACATGGAATAGAAAAGAGAAGCCCAGGTTCGAGCTGGATTGAAGTGGAAAATAAGACGCACCAGTTTTCTGCGAAATTATCCAGCATCAAGAGAAATTTACTCTCTCCTGGATGTGTTAAAGCACCTCAGTTTGATTTTATCTTGTAAAGGGTTGTGGGAGCCGAGGGCCAATATTTGGATGCTATACACCGTGTAGGTCAATCTTTTTCACTGAGCACAAAAGTAACTAGGTAAAAAGTAGGGGTCTTCTTCGACAGAGAATCTAGAATTTTGACAGATGTTTTCCTTATAATTTCTTTATGTTTATTTAATTTATCAGTAGTCTGACTGATATTTCTTCCTTTGTAGGATGAATTCATGAATTTGTGAAATGTAGATCCGGGCTGAAGGGAGGATACAACAAGTTGTCAACTGAGTAGTCGAGGTTATATTCATGTTGGAGGAGATTTAGGCAGAGCGTGTTATGCATCAGATAGATGCAGTCATGACCAAGTTGTTCTGTTTATGAGAAGAAAATGAAGAAATGACTGCACTAGCTACAAGCATATCCAAAAAAATTAGATATCCAGGATAATATATTGATGGTGGTGTATCATTATTAATCATCAACTCTTTGAAATTTGAGGAAAAGAACGTAAGAAATGGAACACCAGTATGCTGAATTTCCTAGCCAACTCCAAATCCACTATGATAGCTAGTGATGTTAAATCCAATGATTTAGATAAATTAACTTACCAAAAATATGTACATTTAACCTTTGCTGAAATATCTTTCTTTGCTGTGTGCTCCACCCACGTTAAATTAATAAGCTAATTGCTTACCATATGTGACTGAGGCAAGGGATCACGGATGATGGTGGTGGGCACAAACTGCTTCCCATTATCAACCTACACACTATCACCAATATAATTATGTATGTTTATAAATAAAACAGATAGATATAATGTTAAAACAGATCTTGAGCTAGAGCAAGCTAGAATTTTGCTTAGAAATCTGCAATTTATATATATATCATGGGTGAAGAATATCCGTCGTCCCTCCTAGTCCCCGACTCATCCTTGATCACAACCATAGCTTTTGTAGCAGTACTTGTCTCATTAATCGTTACTGTTTTTATCATTATTGGCGAAACAGGAAAACTTTATTCAACAAGATCAAAGCCTTTGAATCTTCCTCCAGGCAGCTATGGATGGCCAATTCTTGGTGAAACATTGGAATTTCTTGGAGCGGGCGTTGATGGGATACCAGAGAAATACGTTAAAGAGAGAATGGAGAAGTACCAGTCTACTGAGGTGTTCAAGACTTCACTTATGGGTGAGCCTGTAGCAGTTTTGTGCAGCCCTGCCGGGAATAAGTTCCTGTTTAGTAATGAGAATAAACTGGTCACAATTTGGTGGCCTAACTCAGTCAGGAAGCTGCTTGGACCCTGTCTAGCCACTACTGGTGGTGATGAAGGGAAGCAAATGAGGAAGATGCTATCTTGTTTCATCACTCCTGATGCATTTACACGGCTCTATATTAAAACTATGGACGTCATAGCCCAGCAACATATCAATACTCACTGGTTAGGTATGATTGTTGCACAAACGAACGTATATAGTACAATAGATATTTCTAAATTTGTGTATATACATATTTTTAAGACCATTAAACTACATATTTTTGTTTTTGAAGGTAAAGAAGAGGTGAAGGTGTTCCCAATCATCAAACTATATACGTTTGAAGTCGCATGTCGTCTCTTTATGAGCCTTGAAGACCCTCAGCAAATTGCCAAACTTGCTGTCCTGTTTAATGTTTTCTTGAAGGGAATAATCTCAGTACCTCTTAACGTCCCAGGAACAAGATTCTTCAATGCAAAGAGAGCGACGATTGCTATTAAGAAACAACTACAAATGATAGTCAGAAACAGGAGAGTAGCCTTGGAACAGGAAACTGCTTCAGCTTCACAGGACCTTTTATCACATTTGCTAGCCCATCCTGATGAAAATGGCAAGTTTATGCCCGAATCAGTTATCGTGAATAATATATTGATGCTACTCTTTGCTGGCCACGACACTTCAAGTGTTGCCATAACTATGCTGATGAAGAATCTTGGACAACTTCCTCAAACTTACGAAAAGGTATTCAGAGGTAAGCGGAAATACCCTTTGATTCACCTTGTTGCCATAACTATGCCTAATGATTTATGTTTCAAATCAGAGCAAGGTGAAATTGCATCATCCAAAGAAGCAGGGGAATTTTTACAGTGGGAGGATATACAGAAGATGAGGTACTCGTGGAATGTAGTGTCTGAAACTATGAGACTATCACCACCCGTCATAGGTGCTTTTAGAGAAGCACTAGTCGATTTTAAGTATGCAGGTTATGACATTCCCAAGGGATGGAAGGTACTTCATTTTTTTCTTATTTATTCATACATCTTTTATGAGATTCTCCAAGACTCCATGAATTCTCTTTCCCATTTTTTTACAAGTAAGAAAGAAACCTTAACAGTTGTTTATTCGCTTTTGAACTCATGATTCATAAACTAACTATGCTGTTGCAACAGTTATACTGGAGTGCCTCTTTGGCGCACACAGATTCTAGCTTGTTTCAAGAGAACATAAATTTTGATCCGTCAAGATATGAAAGGGCAGGACCTATACCATTTTCTTATGTTCCATTTGGAGGGGGACCTCGGATGTGCTTGGGAAAAGAGTTTGCTCGACTGGAAATACTTATATTTCTACACAACATCGTTAAGAGATTTCGATGGGATTTACTGATTCCTGATGAGAAAGTAGAATATGATCCTTTGCCTACTCCAGTCAAAGGACTTCCAGTTCATCTTCATCCTCACAAGCCCTGAGATGTTGTGGCTTCTTAAGTTGATGCTTCATTGAATTAGTTGAAGAAAATTGGACATTAATATTGAGAATTATAGTCAATCCCACGTATTAGGTTTCAGCACTAGCTAGGTCCATTTGGACTTTTGTCAAGATTGAGGAAGAAACTCAAGAGTATTGATGCAGAACAGGTATCTTAATCTTCACCTAGCTTAAATAGAATTTTAGTAGGTAAAAGTTGTTCACTGTATTTCCAGAAGTAAATTTTGGTCATGTACTTGATATTCATGATAAAGAAATGGAATCAAGAATTAAAATTCATTACGATTAAAATTGACAACTCTCTACTTCTTCTAGTCTTTGTGTAAACATATACATATGATTGACTAAATTGTAAAACAATTGAAACAACCAATCTCTAACCAGATAATACCAGTTTCATTCAAGAATGATCTCGAGGTAGTATTCCTAATATGCAAAATACAATAGTGGGAGCCTTCTTACGCCAGGTCCAGTAGGAGATCAGCATTTCAAACATCTGAATTCTGTTAAAAATCATTCGGAAAGTAAGCCACAGCTCCTCCAACGTATTGGTGTAGACTGCTGCTTTTATTCCTTGTTGAATATGCCGAATATTGATTTGATAGCATTGATAGCGTTTTCATTGATAAACGATTCATCAAACTTCTTCATAAGAGGTTCAAATTCCTCAGATGCCCTTATGTTGGCAAGGTCAGGATCTGTCCTGATTCTCTGTCAAAATGGCATCATACAAAAGAGTTTTCGATAACTAGTCTAATCATAATAAGTAATGGTTTTAATCCTTGTTAATTTACCTTAAAATCTTCAAATCCGCCTTTCAGTGCATCCTCTAAGGCAGACAGGCCAGCTTGTATCTGGGATAAGTTATAAAAGAAGTTGACAGATTTACAGAAGAAAATGAGAAAAGGGCAGATAATTGCTCAATAAATACACACTCACATGCCTACTGAAACTATGTTAACTACAATAACAATGAAATGGCATTCCATGCACTATTCTTATATAGAAGGACCTTTCATTGTCCTTGGTAAGTGCTAACTCAATTGGAACCAGTAAAATGCTCAATTCATAATTGGTTTGAACAATTGTCTACCTGATTAAGCTTCGAATAACAGCATGCTACGTTGTAACTTGCCACAGATGCTTCATTTGGCTCTGGTTTTGATCCCAAAACTGACTCAAATTTCTCCAGTGACTCTTCGTACTTGGCATTCCTTCACCAATTATTACAAGAAAACAATGTAACCAACTTATTTTTAAATTAAGAGGTCGAATTTGATTTAGCATTAACAAATGACATTATACAAACTCAATAGTTGGTGTGGCACAGAGAGTAAGAGTACATGGCTTTTAGAGACTATCATTCGACGGATGCAAAGCAACAACAACAAACTAAGCCTTATTTCCTATAAATTTGTAGTCAGCTACATGAATCTTTCTTTTCCCATTCTGTTTGTTGCTTTAGATATCCCAGCTAGATCTATTTGGGGATCTAAAGCAACTACATCATAAACAATTATCACAGGCCAAGTTAATTTTGGATGCCCAAACTAAGTATGATTATTAGTGTAACCCAAAATTCAAGCACATAAACTATTAAAGCTCAAATTCACAATATAGAAGGTTCAAAAAGGAGGTTTTTCAACCGCCCGTCCACCCCCAGGCTCGACCATATCACTTGAGTGCATCAAGTCATCACAGTGTGTTGAAATCATGAAAGAAAGAGGAGGAGTCATAGCATAGGTTGTAAAATTAAATGAGATATACAACAAAAATAGAAAATGAAAAAGTTGTGCAATGCAATCAAGATGAAATGCGGGGTTTAACTTGTAAAGCTGCAATCCTTCTCGAAGGTCTTTCTCTCTCTGCTGTTTCTGCTCTTTTTTCCTAAGGTAATTTTGCATCTGCAATCAGTTACAGGTTTAATATTACAATCTGGATGAGTTAAGATGTTTGGTAATATAAGGAAAATGAATCAAAATCGAGATAACTCACTTGAATTTCCCTAACTCTGTTACTGATAACTCCAGAGTTCCTCTCATTTCTGATAATTTCCTTTTCAGTCAACTCGCCACCAGTATCCACCTTTCCTGGTAAGCGAAAACCATGCTACTAAGGATAAAACATTATGCAAGCCTTCATTTCACCAACATTTACATTTATGGGAAATGTGAATGTCAAATTCAAATGAAAACAAGACTCCGTTTCTTACACACATTTGAAGCTAATTAAAGCAAAATACCATTTCCATTTCATAAGCTTTCTCCTAATTGAAGAATTGTAATTAATTGTAAATACGAGCAATAGCATGCTTCAATCGGCCTTGGAAAACGGTAACTAACATAAATTAATTACCGTATCTCTTCTGCATTTTCATGAGTAGTGGACCAATTCTTTGACGAATGGTATACATGGTTCTCCCATATTCAGCTGCAGGCCATATTTCCTCCCCAAAAACTGCACTGAATTAATAAATTTGTTTCATCGCTTAATTTATCACATTTCATTTGATTTAATTTCTAAAGCAGAGACTATTACAAGATTCATTAGATCCGTTAAAAAAAGGGTGTATAAATCTGCAGAAATGAATCAGAAATTACCTTGTGGCGAGCACTTTATCCCCAACAGTGAACTTCCCAGTTTGATAAGCTGAACCACCAGGTGCAATGGCATCAATGTAAGTCCCACCATCTCTACCCTTGGTAAATCTCAATCCGTAGGGCTGCACAATTTCAACTTCATACTCTTCATATTTTTCCTCTCCTGATTCTGAGGTCTCCTCGGTCTCTGTTTCAGAAGCTTTAACAATCAAACAGCTCGAACTACTAGTAGTGCTAAACAATGGATGAAAAATAACATTGTTCTTCTGATTGATCTTCAGTAAAGAACAGAAAGCTAATGGGGTGAGCTTAGCCATGGCTGTGACTCTAGTATTTCCATTTCTGAGCAAAGATGGTGATGAAGAACATAGAGAAGCCACGGCCGACATAGTTAGTTAACTGTGAATCGATCAATTGTAGCTCTGTCGACCACGGATTTGAAAAAATGAATGATTAATTGAGCTTCATGCAGATTTCTGGTGTTGCAATTCCAAAGAGATGACGGGAAGAAGAGTGACTAGTGGTTCTAATAAGCCCTTTAATTTTATGCTTCCACGTGGCATTTTGGAAATCGAATTGAGGATTTGGCCAATTCAGAATCAGAATATTCATGCTCTCTATATAATTAAGCTCTGATTAAAATCAAATTTTTAATAAATTTTAATAAAAGTTAATGAAATATGTGATTAAAAAATTATAGATCACATCAAATATATATTTAAAATTAATTATTGACTCTAATTTAGATAAAATTTAGATTTTAATTCCTACCAAATAAAATATTGCCCATAATCCATAACTTTTTCGTATAATTTTTAATTACACATTGTTTTTTAAAAAAAAAAATTTAAATCACTTTTCACAAAATTATTTCTTAAAAAATCAACACCAAACAAGGAATAAACATTTTGAGTTTACATGTTTGACATCGCTTAAATTAGAATAAATATATTTTTTTTTACACACTCTGTGAAATCTATAATTTATACACACTTAAAAACACGAGCAAACAAGCAAGATGATTTTCAACTTAAATTAGCGCCCTAAAATCTGAAGTGCAACATGTTCTAGCAAGCCACACACTTGAAGTCCATGAAATATATGGTTGAAAAATTAATAAAATCTATAAATTCCAAATTTGACCAATTAGCTAAATTATAACAACCAACCACTATGTTAAAATTGTTATATCATAAGTACTGTCCATTTCAAAAGAACATCCGTCCATCATACCACTTAATTTAGCCCCCTTTTGGCTCTCATTATTTGGTATTATAATTTTTGGATAATGAGTAGTTGAAAAAGAAGGAAAAATTTTCTATTTACGTGTAATATTATTTTATTGAAAAATGTGTAGTAAAAAAGAAGAGAAAAAAAATGTATTATAATTTTAATTGGGGCCAAACGAGAGCTTAATCGTTAACAATAATTATTTTAGTTGTGCTTGATGCTTAGTTGTGGCAATAGGTCGGGCCGTCATACGAACTCGGCTTGTCAAAGTGACGAGCTGAGCTCAAACTTGTTCAAGCACGAGCCGAGCCCACGATCTCGAGTTTTTTTATTTATTTATTTTTTTCACATTTTTACAAGCCCACGAGTTGTTCGTGAGCTCCACTTACTCGGCTCGCCAAATGAACTTCCGTTCAGCTTGGGCTCGTCTCGATACAAGTCTGAGCCATCCATGGAGTGAGCTTTGAATAGCCGAGCCGACAGCTACTCGACCCTTTTCCCACCCCTATAATAATGCTTCCTTCCAATTGCATATTTTTTTCCCTTTTTCCTTTCTTGTTCTTTTTGGGAAAAACAAGGGCTGGTATCTGCAATGTTCGAGGTTACATGATTTTGGTTCCTTAACTTTCAAATTTGGTTCTCAATCTATTTAAATATATGAATTTTGGTTCAACACAATAAAGTTTCAACATTAAAATTGCGGGCGACTTAAAAATTGAACTTTAAGTAATTTGACTATCTTATTTAACTTTAAGCCGTGTGAAAATTTCGGGCAATTTTAACATTTACATTAACAATTTCCACCGTGGTATAGATGAGATCTCCACTTGTAACTTTTGAAGATTATATAAAAAATTATTAATTTTTTTAATTTACAGAGTCAACTGACGGTTTTTGTGGTCAAATTGACGAAAACCATCATTTTGAACTTGAACTGCAAATTTTTTAAAGGTTTGGTATCTATGATAGCACAAATGAAAGGTTTGAATAAAGTCTGTCACTAAATGCAATGTTTGATACCTTGATTGCAATTCTCCCTAAATAAAATCAGTAAAACTTTTACATCCCTTGCTTGTAGCATAAACTTTTTATGCCTAAATAAACGTCAAGTGTACCATGCGCATTGCACTAAATATAAATGAAAGATTAGTATCGTTGTCGCCACACCTTAAAATGAGGATTCCCAAATAAACTAATCAATGCAACCATGTACATGACCTTTACCAATTCTCTCCCTAATCAACTCGCTCCTCCTCCATGTAAAATTGATTCCTCCAAAGATTCAATTACTAGAATTCAAGGCATCTTATTATTTTCAACGAAATCAAATTGCCATTTTCAGCTCCTCAACCTTCTAGTTTCCGTTGCAGTTCTGTATGGGAGAGGGTCCTCCATACTAACAGTTACAATTGCGACAAACACAATCTACGACAGGGTAAGGTCACACTCGTCCATAAACCATGAAATTCCTCAGAAAAATTGCAACTCAAGATCAAATAAGGTTACATTATTCATGTCATCACAATTACATGTTGAATTGCAAATCGGAAATAAGCCGAATCCATGCAAGCCAATCTTGCTGGATTTCTCTCCTAACCAACAAGTAGCTAATTTTATAAAACTAAGTTCCTGCAAGTTGAACTGTAGTATGTTGACAACATATATATGTTCGGAACTTGGAACATCCACCAGCAGTTATCATATCCCAGTTTGCTTAGTAACCGTATCCTGACAAGATCAACAAAGTACCTCAGTACTGCTAAAATGGAGAAAAGGAAACTGCAGTCGAGGGGATTCATTAAATATAGAGGTATAACGAGTAAATAAACCTGAACTGTCCATTGGGTTCCCAGCAGGAACTGGTTCAGGCTCCTTGATCTCAACAACCACACAGTCGGACATCAAGAATGTCTTGGCCACGGAGGCTGCATGTTCTAAGCAACATCTGACAACCTACACACAACATAGACACCGCTAAATCTCTAGAAACCATGTACGGAATAATGAACAAAACATCATCCCATGTTCATTTAGACTTACGTTAGGCTTCAAAAATGTGCGAGTTCCCTTTTTTTAATATTTGTAGTAGTTTTTACAGGCAATACAGGATTTATCGAACCAACATAACAAATCACACTAGAGGAACACAATGCACCAGTAATCCCTTCTTTATCTTTTCATCACATCCTAGACAGAAAAAGCATCACGATAACTGGCTGTCCTCAAGGTGGATGCTCACCCAACAACTTCATATTCTAAATTCTAGAAACCACTCCCACTACCCAAGTGCCCGAACATGAACAAGAAAAGGTAAAACAATCAAGGAAAGGAAATAACATCCCTACTCATATTTTAGAGCCTAACGAGATTATTTATCCGCAGTATTCACAACATATCACCTTGGTTGGATCGATTATCCCAGCAGACATTAAATCTTCATACTCTCCGGTGGCAGCATTGTATCCATATCTTGGATCATCACTAGAGAGCACCTGAACGGAAAATAATTAAACAGAATTGACCACATTAAATCATGACAATATATGCAATACAAACAAACACGTAACACATTTATGACCACTAATGCACAGAAAACAACTCAGTTTTTAGGTTTCTCAATCAGCAAATGTAATCGCGAATGCCCAATAATTCATATACCTTCTCACTTACAACACTTCCATTGACACCAGCATTTTTGGCTATCAACTTCAGAGGGTAACTCAAAGCTCTTTTGACAATATCTGCTCCAACCTGCATTTTAGTGGCATTTTGAGTTATAATCAGCATATAACATCGTTGAGAATCTTCAAAGCATGTCAAGGACTTTTTCCTACAAAATTTGCAATGTTAACCACCATCAACTTGCAATAAGACACTTCTTTTAAGTATACCCTAAATTTGAATATGGATAATTCAAAATCATGCACCCGTATTTTTTTACCTTCTCTTCATCATTTTCTAGGGTTTCCTTAATGGCATCGACCTTGGATGCCAGTCTCAGCAATGTACATCCACCTCCAACAACAATTCCCTCCTCAACAGCTGCCTGTAAGCCATACATTATCAAATATTGTAAAGATGCATTCTTTCTACCAGCAGAATCATAGAATAAAACTGTCTAGTAAATTGAACCATATATCTCCACCAACAGCTTACCTTCGTTGCATTAAGAGCATCTTCTACTCTAAGTTTCTTCTCTTTTAGCTCTGTTTCAGTTTGAGCTCCAACCTTCGAGTTGGAAATTTTTAATCAGCAATGCCATAATTTACTTTTCAGAGAGATGAAAATTGCAAACTTCACTTGACTCAAAAGTTACCTGTATCACAGCTACACCTCCCGATAATTTTGCAATTCTTTCATTCAGTTTTTCCTTTTCATAATCTTGCTCAGAAGCCTGCTTGAACAATAATAGGTCAGGGACAAACATAAACAGTGAACCATGTCAATACAATAACGCAGGTCAAAGGATAAACAAACGCACCTCGATAAGGTTTCTTATCTGTGCAACACGCTTATTTACAGCTTCCTGAGTGCTTCCATCACCAACAATTGTTGTAGCGTCCTTGGTCAACACCACCTTTGCAGCAGTGCCCAGAACTTCTTTGTCAGCATTGTCTAAGGTAAGCCCAACTTCTTCCCTAATAACAGTAGCTACATGCCAAGGAAAGAAAATAAATTAAGAGCCTGTTTGGTAAAGATTTTCATTTTCTACAGTAAATCAAATCTCATTTTCAACCACACATTTTTCAATAAAATAATATTTTTCATCACATCAATATTTTTTTCTTCTTTTTCAACCACACATTTCCCATCATATCACTATTCAA
>CAIGRT010019269.1:0-19667 GCA_903798405.1 Fraxinus platypoda | reverse complement strand
ACGTGAAATAATGGAAATAATATTTTTACAAATACGTGCAAAGAAGGAAAAATATATTCACAAAGATTCCAACATAATTTGGGTTTTTCACGTACGGTAACCCTAATTTGAGTCACCAATTCCAACGGCCACATCATCGGTGAACAATATATCAATTCCAAAGCAAACAAATGCATAATCTCAAGGGAATATAAAAGCTGAAATCCTCAACCTTCCGACTAGTGTGGATTTAACTCTCCAATATTCAATAGTGAAGTTTTGGCTCCCCAGTCCATTCAAACATATAAGATTGGATCCCTATGAAATGGGACCGTTAGTTTAACCATATGAAAGTCAAATAAAATTTAAAATAATAGTTATGCCCTTATTTATAACTTAAGATTAAAAGAAAACAAAAAGCTGTCAAATATAAAATGGAAATTTTGTAAGATTTTTAGAGTTTTTTTTTTTTTTTTTTTCCATTTAAATAAAACCTACGGTTTTCACTTGTCAATGTAGAATCAAATCAACTTAAGATAACAAACCCAAGTTTCATTTTCTCTGCTCAAACCCAAGAATTCGGCTCCGAAGGAAACTTTCATCTCGTAACGACAAATAAACGTAAAGAAAAAACAATTCCTAATAACTCTTCCAAAGAGAATGTCACTTCTTTTTCTTAAAAAATAATTCATTCCGAAGAAAACCCCAATAATGTAATACCCGATTTCGGGTCTAAATAAAAAGACAATGAAAAGGAGCATACCTTGGGGAATTTGAATTCTTCTAAGCTGATGGAGAAGAAGAAAAGAAAGAAAGATAAAGAGATGAAAAAAGTTCGAATTATTCTTGGTGTACAGGGGGTCTCACAGAACTCCCACTAAACACTCACAGAGGGAGGGTGGGTAAATTTTTTGTACTTTTTTATTGGGGGACCCACCCTTTGCGAGTGTTATGGGGATTTCAAGAAGTTTGGACTTTGATTTGGAATATGAGGTTAAAGACTTTTAAAGTAATAAAAATATGATGCATTTATAAAAAGAAATATATATATATAGTCTGAATGCATAATCACCCTTTTATTTTCTTTCTTTCTTTTAATTTTTAGTTCTAAGTAAGGGCATAAAATTATTTTAATTTTTTTAACATTTTAACTGTCAAACTAACATCGCAGGATCCAATCTCGCATGTTTGAATAAGCTGAGGAGTCAAAACTTCATTATTGAAGATTAGGGAGCTGATCTCGCATTAGTTTAAAGGTCGGTCATCTTACTCATATTTTATCCTAATCTTAAAGATAAACTCGCTTTAGAGTCTTCACCAATTAAGTAAAAACATTAAACCCAATTCAAGATTCAATGACGATGAAAGAATGGATAGTCGTTTTTGCTTATACAAAGAACAAGAGAATTTGTTACTCAAATTTGATGTTTCAATTGCCAAATATAATTAGGGCTGGATATAGTCCGATTCGATTTTCTTCACGGTTCTGAAGAGAATCGAACCGAACCAAAATTTCGGGTATTTAATAAATGAAACTGTCGGGTCCAAATATAATTATAGAACCGATCGGGTTCGATTCTGTACCATAATTGAATTTTTTAACATTTACATCAACACTACATAAATAAAACTAATGACATGTTCATTCATAGTTTTTACAAATTAACGTAGCCGAATTTAAAAACACATAATAAAAAGTTGTACAAAAAGATTAATTCAATGTAAACAAATATCAAAAAGTAGACACTAATACTAAAATATCGGTGATGCATATCAATAATTCATTTGTTTCAAGCAGCCAACATAAAAAAATAAAATATAAATTAAAAGTTATAAAAATAAAATATTTTGAAGTATTGGTAATACTTACCAACTATTTGATTTAATTATCAATTGCTTGACTTGTTATACTAAGAAACTCTACAAGCATAATTGAAAAATCACAATTAACAAACACAAATAAACTAAAAATTATTCGACTAAATTAGTTAATTTTTTAATTTGTTTAGAAAAATTAAAATAATTTAATTAATTCAATATAAAAAATTTAAAAAATTATTTAGATTTGGTTCTTATTCGGTTATTGGTCTAGAATCGAGAACTGAACCGAACTCATCGGTTCTCGATTCAGATACACATTCGAGTGTTTAACTTATGACGAATTGTTCGGTTCGATTCGGTTCGAGAGGTTTGTCCAGCCCTAAATATAATTGGGAGATTTATTTCACTGATTATAATAAAATAGTTTATGGGGTTTTTAAGAATAGAAAAAAACCGGAGAAAATAATTCGAAAAACAAGCTTTATTGGTTTTTTTCTTGATAAAATATTCATAATTAAAAAGCAAAAAGATAAGAATGTATAACATTACACGTAAACCATCGTTTGAATTCACCTTTCATGAAATGGCCAAACACATTTTAGGTCAAGCGTGAACACTAGATTTTATGAAAAGTCTAAAATAATATAATCAATGATTGAGACTGCAATCATAGCACTACAAGCACGTAGGAACTTACCTCGTAGAAATGAATTAGAATTTGAAAAGGGAACTTGAATTAGAATTTCTCCATGACCAAAATTCATCATATGGGTTGGTCCAACCATGCACAATGAATTATCATTATTCATCACGATATAATCATATTTCGGATTAAATGATTTTTATTTTTATTTTCTCGAGAGAGGGTGATATTTTTTATTGTGTACTTCATAACATAACATAATGATATATAAAAAAATCATATTCATTTTTCCAGCGTCTTTTATTCGCACTTTACGCATACGACTTGTGCGAATGCTAGCCATGCATCACTCTATATTTTCACAGCTTCTTAGTTCAAGGCTACTCTTATGCAGCACCCATGATGAGATTTACTTCTTGAAACTCAACCACCTCCACCCAATCCAACCTAAAAGAACCATTGCTATATCATTGCAACTCATTTTCCTAATGAAAATTAGTCAAACACGAAGCAAGCAAACTTGGGAGAATATCCAAAGCAAAGACTAGTTCCAAGAAATTACAAAGAAACTTTGAGGGTTTAATAATCCAAGAAGTTGCTTAATGCTTTTACTTTGTACCCTTTAAGCTTAATCCATGTTTGCCTAAGTTTAAAATGTTTACTTATACGTAAAAAAGTAAGTTTTAAGATAAAATCACTATTTTTATTGGTGAACATTAAAAATTAATAAGTTATTTATTTTGACAGTTAATCACCTTTACTCTCCATTTTTTAAAACTCATTTCCAATCATTCATTCTCCCCTTTAAAATAAATTTATACATAAATCCATAATTTTTCTGACTTTTTAACCATACATTCTTAAAAAAAATAAAAAATCCCTTTTCACGAAATGTATATTCAAAATTACTTTACCAAATAGGGACTAAGCCCCTGTTTGATGTTCATTATTTTGAGAAAATTGAGTTTTGAATAGTGATATTTAAGATAATATGTGATTCAAAAGTAGGGAAACGTTTTGGGTTTACGTACAAAATATTTTATTGTGTAAATTTGTAATTAAAAATGAATATGAAAATTAAAAAAATTTGAAATAATGATTGTCAAACGGAGCTAAGTAAAATTCCGTTTTACTTGAAAGATAAAATAAGTGGTCCTTACATTAAGCTTAAAAAAAATTACTTAAAATCAACTTTTCTTTTCTTGAGGTTTAGTCAAACACGGTTGATAATTACCTCGACTTTCCCACTGAACAAACAATAATAGGTACAAATATTCAAAGCTCAATCTTCTTATGCCCTTTTTATGCCATCAGATGTAATGGTTACATTAAAAAAAAACCTCTTTTCTATGCAATTTTGGGGAGACATTGAAAGTGATTAACTGATGTGAATGGATATTCAAATCATGGACGATAATAACATAATTAATTAAAAACTAAAAAAGAAATTAAAAAATATTTCGTCTATGAAATCAATGTATTTAATAGGTTACGTGTCCTCCCTTTTGACGGTTTCGCAGTTATTTTATAAATAATTCAATTTTTCAATGAAAGTAAATTACTCATTAAACTTTATAACGCGTATAGAATTCTTTAAATCGTGACCTCCTATTCTATATACACGTATGCAACGACTTTGAATTGAAATTCGAGGACTAATTGCAACTTGTCCCCACAAGATTTTTCTGATTTTTGGAATTACCCTCCTCAATTCGAAAATCACTTGACAACCCCCTCAAAATTCTCAATTTATTTTTGTTGTATCATCATAAAGTATTTTAATTTTGTAGTATTGCAATTAACTATGAGTGAATCCAAGGGTGATTTGAACTTGATTTGTGACAATTTGAAAATTCAATTTTGATACCCCTAATCATTGAATTGAACATTTAATGTTAGTGCTCTTAATCCAGTGCTCATAAATATAATTTTTAGAAATTGACTAATTATTATTTTATCTTAAAAGAATAATTTCGATGACCACATAATTAATCAAAACTTTAGCAAGTGCACTTAACAATGTAAGCACGAGTTAAATGTTTTATTAGTTACTGAAATTATACTTTCATCACGCTTTACTCATCGAACTTTAAAATGCTTTCGAGTAGTCACCGAGCTTTAACATGTTACACTACAACATTCACTTACCGTGTTTCGTTAATTACTGAACTCTAAAAAAATGCTTTTAAGTGGTCATTAAAATTTAAAATGTTGTACTCCATCAGTCACTCGCCCTTTTTCATTAGTCTTTTTTCATTAGTCATTGAGCTTATACTTTCATCACGCTCTACTCACTTATTAATATTTTGATTAATATTGTTGACTTTAAATCGAAAATTTCACTGCCCGTTTAAGATATGATTTTTAATTTTTTTTATTTGAGTTTAAGATATCAATCGAAAAATAGAAATAATTTCTCTATTTTATTTTCTCAACGTAAAGGAAGATTATGATCTAAATTAAGATTTATGTCAATTTGAAGCTAGTATTCTTCTTTCCCATTGAATTTAACTTTTAATGATCGGAGAAATTATATTTTCTTGACCAATAACAATATTTTTGCTTTAAGATTGAAATTCTACTAATAAAATATGATGAGTGAATAATAGAGTGCAATATGATAAAATTAATAATAATGTTATTTATACATCCGTGAGTTGACGCCTCGGATTACACCTCCATGTGAGGGGGGTGTTATTTGTCGTGGGCCAATCCCCATGTGAAGGGTGTCATCCAGGGTATCAACCCAGATGTACACATAACGTGATTTTAAAATTAATGATCATTTTGAAGCATTTTTAAAATTTAACAACTAATGAAATACGATGATAGAATGATAGAGTGTAATGTGTTAAAGTTCAGTGACAAATCATAAGTATTTTAAAATTCAGTGAATAAAAAGTATAAGTTCAGTTGCTTATGAAAGATTTAACTCATATGAACACCGTCACACACTCGAACACAACACAAGTCTTTGCAAGTCTTCGTTTGTCTTTTTAATTTATTCACCTAAACGGACCACCATTTCTCTTCTGCGCGTGCTTCGCCGTGTCGAATTTTCGGCCAAGCTTCTGTCTTACTCCGCAGGTATATATGTATATGTGTATATACACCTCTCACTATCGAACTAGTCAACCTCCCCGCGTTTCATTGTCTTGTTTTTCTTTCTTTTACATTAATTTTTTTTTTCATTATTCTTGTTTTTGTGCTTCTTAGATTTGTACTCCGCCGGTACTTTCAAATTTTACGCGGTTGTTCATTTGATAGTGATGTTTATAGTTGGTTGAATGTCCATTATTTATATTTCAGTCAAGGTTGTGTGTATAACTCAATGTTAACTATATTGAAGCGTGTTGAAAATCCCTTTTATACCATCGAATATCTGAACCTTGATTATCCAAGAAATTTAATTCCAGACCCCACAGGACTGCAAACATACCCACACACGAACACATTGCATTTGTGGGCTAACGTTAGAGGATGGTTACTATAAATGTATGGCATATGTGCTTGACTATTGTGCTGTGTTATATTTTAATCACAAATTGAAGCTTCCTGGGTAATTTCTTGTATCTTAATCACACGCTGACATCTATATATAAGAGAGTAAGTTTGGGAGTTTAGAGTTACCTGCCCTTGATAATCTTTAAATCAGTTCTTTAAGCTGTGTGAATCTTGAGTTTTTGATGGTACTGAAACGGCCACTTTGGGACGGGGGTGAGGAAAGTTCTGAACTTCCAGATCGTGAATTTAAACGCCAGCATTTTCTTGCTACGTGGGTGAATTAGTACTTGATATATGTTTGTAATTGATTTAGATAATTGTTTATTTATTTGCTGATTATGTTTCTCTTATACGTGGTATGTACAGGGCTTTCGGAGAGTTGGAGGATGGTCAGGCTGTCCAAGAACTTGTGCACAAATTGGAACCCTTCTTTCGGAATGTGGTATGATCTTTTGTTCTTTTTAAGTCATGAGCGACTTACTTCTATCGTATTGAAGCTCTTGTATTTGTGGAATATTATATCTTTGTGGATTTGTGCTAATGATGAACGTTAGTATTTCACAAGATTTTGATGATTTTACATATTTCCTTTCTGTATATACACTTGTCGTTAATCCTTTATGAAATCGAAGTTTGGTTGCCACACCTCAATTCTTTCACGTAAATTGTGGAAGGTTTTGCACTTTTTACCTGTTAATTACGTTTCTATACTGGGTTCTTCATTTAAATATTGATTTTCAGATAAGAAGTGGCTGAAATGTGAGTTAGAGTGCATTTTTTCACTCTCTATATTCACTATTCTGTTGTCTTAATAGGTGCGAGAAGAGGTTGAACGTGCAATCCATCCATTTATGAGGTTTGTCCATCCGTCGATACTTCTTGAAAAATTAAAATATAATGTTTCAATCATCACTTTGCAACCCATTTTAATTAACTTTCATCAGTTTCCATGGTTGATTCAGCCTATAGCAATAATTAACTGTGATTATTATTGTCTATTCACGTATGTTTTAATCACTAAATGATCTTTTTCCACTCTGTACTTCGCTAATATTCTAAAATGTGCTATAAATGTTTCTTTTAGACCCTCGCAAAACCAAATCGAGAGCTCTGGATCAAGAACGTGGCAGCTGTGCTTTGACAGTGAATTGCCTGGTACCATTTTCACAGGCAATAGGATACTATCTGACGACAGAAGACCAGTCAAAATTGTTCTGTACGATTCAGGTTCTGAGAACATAATAACATCGGGGCCCTTATCTTCACTAAAGGTCGATGTTGTTGTTCTTGATGGTGATTTTAGTCCTGATGATCATAACAACTGGACAGAGAAAGATTTTGTGAGTAAAATTGTTCCGAATAGAAAAGGAAAAAGGCCATTGGTCACTGGAGACTTGTCAGTCCAATTGAAAGAGGGAGTAGGTTATATTGGTGAAGCCAACTTCACTGATAATTCAAGCTGGATTAGGAGTGGGAGATTTAGGTTGGGTTTGAAACCGAATGCTAATTCCACTTTAAGGGAAGGAATAAGTAAAGCCTTCAAAGTAAAAGATCATCGTGGAGAGTGTAAGTAATTCTTCCGAACCATTTTCTATTAGCGAGTTTTTGATTAACAAAGGGGGTAATTTCTTTTTTTTTTTCTACTGTTATTCCTGGAGCTCTTTGTAATATTTTATTTGAGTCTAATATTGGGGAGAAAGTCGTGGTTAAATGAAATTAAGCATTTGTTTAGTTGATAAGCATAGAATGTTTTTCTTCTAGTTGCACCAAATTGTTTATTGATATATCATTATTTGTTTAGCATACAAGAAACACTACCCACCATCCTTGGACGATGAAGTATGGCGCTTGGAGAAGATAGCTAAAGATGGTGCATCCCATAAACGGTTGGCTCAGAGTGATATATCCTCTGTCGGAGACTTTTTGAGGTTGTACGTCACAAACCAGTCCTCCCTACGCTCCGTAAGACACTCAATTCATAATATCTTTTGTGTGACGTTAAATCACTTAAATGGATAGGATTCTATGTTCTTGACAAGTTCTTTCGGGTAACCATCTAACACTAAATTTTGATCATGTAGTTACTCAACACCTCAAACAAGAAGTGGGATACAATCATCGGACACGCTACAAATTGCAATTTGGATGACAAATTGTACTTGTACATTAGTGCAGATGGGATCAGGCTTTTCTTCGACTGCATCTACAATCTTGTAGGAGCTACTTTTGATGGACAGAATTACCTTTCCTTGGATAAACTCAATATGTATCAGATGGTTGGTATCTTCATCCTCAATTTTTTTTTTCCTGATTTTTCTCTGTCTGGCTTCATTGGAGTGCTTCTGTTTCAATAGCATGAATTATGTCATTTCAAAAATTGTTATATTGCATACACCTTTGCTGACATCGAATATTATGAGAATTAAGGACCAGTGTATGTATGTTTTAATCAGTACTGCACCCCATACTTGTAAATGTGTTGCATAAAAGCTTTTTTGAATGAGAAGTTTCATATTCTAATGTAAATTTCATTTGACTTCCCTATTTGTTGGACAGCGAGTCGTGGAGAATCTGAAACAGCATGTTTATAGAAACTTAAAGGACTTGGTGCCCATTGCTGACCAATCAGCTGTTGACTACCCGATGCTGTTGCCAAGTATTGGAGCAGACAATTTTAACTATCCTTCTTCAAGTATGCAGAATGCTAATTTCCCAGTTCAACAAGGTAATTAACTGTTGAACCCTTGTCTTTTGCCTTTATCCTTCTCATGAATATGTTGTCATATTAGTAGCTTTGCCAAATTTCCTTTTGTTGTTCTTTTTTTTGCAGCCTGTAAATTATCTTGGATTTGACTGAAATAACCTTTTTTCTTTACATATCAACTAGAAATGCAGACGAACCTTGCTCATCCAACAACTTCACCACTATATAATTACGAAGCGGAACAAGAATATAGTCCGATGCAAGGATTCAATTCAACATCGGGAAACAGTTTTGGGATGAGTGATTCTCCCAGCGGATCCTATATGGGAGCAGATACTTGGGCTTCTGGAGGTAACTATGCGGGTTCATATATGTCAATTAATGATCCAAGTGCCGATAATTTTCTGGTCGAGTCCTCAGCATTCCGAGGGGATGACTTGTTTCTGGGTTCAACCACCCAAGAAATGGGCACCTTTTCCTCTAATCCTGGAATTTGTGTCCCCAGGAACAGAAAGCACAAAACAAGATGGTGTAAGGTTCTGGCTGTAGTTAAGTGGCATTTGGTTAGGAGGAAAGTGGCTGCAAGAAGACGGAAGCGACTCTGCGGCTAATGTAGATTTCTCTAGTTCCATCCTTAGAAAATGACCATGAAAGCATTGAAGTCGAGCTTTATCTCTAGCAATAGGTTATATTTTTATAATGAGTAATGTTATTTAGCACTACTGGTGCAGTATAGGTGGCAGTACTAGCGACATTAAATTATAGGTTCAATTAAATGAATCACATAGTTTCACATTTAATTGAACTTATCACATAATGTCACATAGACTGGTGTTTTAGCACCGCTGGTGCTAGATGACATTAATCTTGTATAATAGTCTATATATTGAGAGTCGTATATTATCCTTTGTTGTTAGTGCCGCTGGTGCTAGATGACATTAATCTTGTATAATAGTCTATATATTGAGAGTCGTATATTACCCTTTGTTGTTAGTGCGACGGAGGAATGTTGTACATAGTTTCTTGTAACAGTAATCGGGCGTAAGATCAAGCATCCGAGAAGATTTGCCTGTGAAAAAAATGGCAAGTATCTATGTTAAGCTTTCGGTTGCAAGTTGTTGTCTTAGTCGACTTGGTATTGTGTTGTTGTTATGTGGTCTTTCATGTGTCCTCAATGGAGTAATTGTGATAAAAGTTCCCCGATATTCCTAATGATAAGACAATTGAGTTCATTTACTTTTGAGCTTAACCAAACACGATTATAGTTTTGGTGTCAAATTGCCGGATCCACTTAAGTTGGGTTGACGGGTCCTATTGTACTCGGATCCCACCTTTCGGCCACGATCCGAAAAACCAACGGGCGCCGTGTTGCGTAGTGAGAAAACCCAATGGCGACCGACGTAATTTTGTACATTCTAAGGGTCAAACTCAAAACCCCCAAGAAAATATCTTCTCTTTGATCTGAAGTCCGAATGTCTGGAAGTTTCCATCGGCGCCAGATTCTCTCTTGATATTTTGCGCCAGATATTTTCAGCCCAACATAGCCCTTCTTTCCTTACAAATTTGCAAATTTTCCTGATTCAGCTGCGTGCATTGCTTTGCTATCGTGTCAAAAACTTTTGCCAAAATCCACGGATGCTTGAGCAAGCACAATTAGTTGCTGATTGTCTGTATTCGGCAGCGTTGATTATAAATCGTGGCACTGTTTTCTCAAATTCACTAGGTGAAATTTGAGATTTTGGATTGCGGATAGAAGAATCTGGTATGGATCGAGAAGGAGGTTCCAAAGGATCGTGCTATTACTCTGTGCTAGGGATTCACAGGGATGCCTCCTTCTCTGACATTCGCTCTGCTTATCACAAGCTCGCTCTGGTAATTCCACCTCTTATACGCCGTCGTTTTCCAATTCTTGGCCTTTTCGTGAATGAATATGAAGAGTTTTATGATTTATTTTATTTTTTTGTAAAGAAATGGCATCCAGATAGGTCTTTGAAAAACTCATCGGACGTCGGAGAAGCCAAACGCCGCTTCCAGAAAATCCAAGAAGCGTACTCAGGTTGATATGCCGAATCGGTCAACGTTGTATTATCCATTGATAATGCAAGCAAATTGTGATATTAACTTTTGTTATTTTTCGCTTTAAATTTTTCCGGTACGGCGGTGGCGTGTGGCAGTGCTGTCCGATCAGGGGAAGAGATCAATGTACGACGCTGGATTTCTCGATCTGTTCGAGGAAGATGAGGTGCGCACAGGAAAATATCTCAGGGGCGGTGTCAATTTTGTGTCTCGAGTTTTGAATTCATTTTGTGTTTTGTGTTTTGAGTGTCCATTTTAAGATTGTTGAAAATGTGTTTTTTTTGACATTTTGAAAACATCAAAACACGTTTTGAAAATTTTGGTTTGATTATAACTGAAAACATTCAAAACGACAAATTTTCTGTAACTTGATACAGGGCATGGGTGATTTTCTGCATGATCTGATGAATATAATGGAACAAAATGTTGTGGCTGAGGTTTGTAATTTCTTACATTTTCAAGGGTCAGAATACTAATTTTCCATTACTTTTGTACTAATTTGTAATTTTATTTTTTGAAGGAGGAGAGTATAGAGGATCTTCAGAAAACATTTGTTGATTTGTTCGGTGAGGATCTGGTCAACATGATGCAGGAGACTAGCGATCCAACGGTGAAGAAGAGGACACGTGATATTGGAAACTATGAAAGGGTTACTCCAAAACGTAGCACCAATGTTTAGACTTTATGTCCCATTCTGCCCATTTGTGTGCTTAATTAAAATTACCAATCAAATCTGAGGGTAGATTAGGTAAATTAAGTTAAAGTACATTTTTAGATTTTCTAGTGCGTACTGTTTGGTGGGTACCAACGACCAAGACTTTTGTTTGCTTAATAAAGTTTCTTTTTATTTTCTTTAGAATTTTAGACATTGGTAAATACGATTCAATATTGCAAAGGAGAAAAACAGGAATAATCTGCTTCGAAGACCGTGTTTACATATTAGTCCAGAAGAATGAAACTACTTGTACACAATGGTGTACATAATCATTTACATCCCCCTCACATGGAGGGGGGCCCACACATAATAAAATATTAGTGGGCCTCCCTCCATGTGAGGGGGGTGTACATGGCTATGTACACCATGAGGTGTACATGTAGCATCTCCCTAGTCCATAATCTTAAATAAATGATAAATGTTAGAATATGATTAAAAATAAAGAAAAAGTTTTTTGTTACGTATAATATTATTTTATTAAAGAACGTATGGTTGAAAATTATTTTTTTTAAAAATGGAAATCAAATAATGGCTTCATGTCATATTAAATGATCATAATTTTTTATATTTAATTGAACATGTAATTAATGTCATCAGTGATGTCATCTAAATTGGTATCCGACATTATTGATATTAATAAAATTACTATGAATGTTATACTCGAATAAAAGACTATTGGTACTATACTACTTTGTTACGCGTGGACATGTGCAAACTACATGGGGAGCCTGTAGGTTGACATGTCATCGTAAACAATATTAGATCATGTTTGGTTGTGATTAAAATTAAATTTTTAGTAAATTTTGATAATTATTGACGAAATATGTAATCCAAAAGTTGTGTGTCTCATTATTTTAATTCTTTTTATTTGAAAATATAAAGTTACCCTTTTTTCTCTTAAAAAATTGTCAAATTTTGGTCAAGTCGTTGACTTTATGTCTACTAACAGATGAATTAACGGTTTCCATCCATTTAGATTCTGAGTGCGAATTTTTTAAAAATTTGATACCGTGAATTATACAAATGAAATATTTGATACCGTAACTGTAAATTTCCCTAACATTTTCAAGAGCCACAATACCCACAAATTTTATTTTTTTTGAGTAAAGTCATTGGTCATGACCAAACTATTCAATTTTGGCGTAGATGATAAAAAAACGTTTACATCAATTCTAAGAAAATAACCAAAAATTTTCATGAAATTAACATAAATTTTAAGAACGCAAATTGTTCTTAACAAAAAAATATATAATACTAAATAGAAAAATAGATCAATTACATAGAATTCTACATCTTGAAACAATTGCATTAATTTCAATTCAAAAGTAATTATATATATATATATATATATATATAGAGAGAGAGAGAGAGAGAGAGAGAGAGAGTAATTATAACATCAAATAAATTGAAAAGATATGAGAAAATCTTAGAATTGAAAGATAAAAAAAAAGTTTTTTTGAGCTCTGAGATCTTAAAAAATCTATATTTATATTTTTTACCAAAAAGTTTTCGAAAGCCCAATAAATAGAAAATTCTCCAAAAGTTACTATCTTTTTGAATTCCTCGTACTTTATAGAGACTTTTAAAAAAATTTCAATTGAATATCCCGTGACTTTTGAAGACTTTTTAAAAGTCTATAATAGTATCAATTGAATACACTTAAACTTTTAGAGTTCAATTGAATATTCCTAAACTTTTTAAATTCTCAAAAGTTTTTAAAAGTTCTAAGACCCTGTTTGATTGCAACGAATTCCATAGAAAATGTCACATTCGAGAAAAACGAATTTTACTTTGACCGTTTGATTGCAACGTGAAAATAAAAATCGAATTCTAAAGGTACAATTACTTTAAGCTATATTTTCTTTATTTTCACGAAAAACGAATTCCTATGAATTTAGTGAATTTTTATTTTTCAACTAACATAGAATTAAAATTTATTTCCACATATGCCTAACAAATGGACCCTAGCCCTGAATGAATACACTCCCCTCCTAAACTTTGTCAAAAACAGGTAAGTTTTTTCAAATTAAAATAATTTACTTCTATCTAAATTAAAATTAGAAAACAAATATAATTATTCATAAAGTATAAAGAGAAAATGATAAAATGAAAAATATATGTTAAAAGGGGAGATTTTTGAAATTTTTAAGAAGGGAGATGTCTCTGTTACGGTAAAAAAAAACCTTACGGGGTTTATTTCCACCAAAAAATTATGTCATCTTCAAACAAATGAATTAAAAAATTTTGACTAGAAAAAAAAGACTTTGGGGTAAAAGAAAAATAATCATCTAAATATTGGGATTATCGTGCATGGAGGACCATTCGCCCATTCCGTAGTTCCTTAGATCCAATCCATCTTCCCCCAATTGATTACCATGTTGCTTCTGTCGGTGGTTGATATTATTTTTATTATTGCTTTTTCTCATTTTTAATCTTCATCCCAATTTTTAACTGATCAAATCATTGAAATTTTACTGCTATTTTACTGTATTTGCACCCTTTAATCTGCAATTAGTTCCCTTAAATTCGGCTAATTCTTCTTTATTAATATTTATGTGCGATTCAGTGATTTTGTATCTGCGTTTAATATTATTTGCGAATTCGATTTAATTCTATTTTATAATTTCCTTAGGGTTTCGGTTTTCTTACCACACTGTAAATTGGGAAAATCTTGAACGAATTCGCTTTCCCATTTCAGAAATGAACATAGTTTTAGCCTTTGATTTCAGTTAGATTTACTTCAATTTTAGAGGGGTCTAAAAAGAAACGCCTTCAAATTTTAAACCCTAATGGCTTCGATTCGATTGGATGCATCGAAACAGTACTATGCAACAAGCAGTCTTGTAGTGGGCTATGCTTTGTGTTCTAGCTTGCTTGCTGTGATCAACAAGTTTGCCATTACCAAATTTAACTATCCTGGACTCCTCACAGCTCTCCAGTACTTCACTTCAGCTCTTGGTGTGTGGATCCTTGGGAAACTTGGGTTCTTGCACCACGATGCCTTCACCCTTGACACCGCCAAGAAATTTCTTCCTGCAGCCTTTGTTTTTTACTTGGCCATTTTCACTAATACAAATCTGTTGCGCCATGCCAATGTGGATACATTCATAGTGTTCAGATCCCTGACGCCCCTTCTGGTTGCAGTAGCTGATACCGCATTCAGGAAGCAGCCATGCCCTTCAAAATTGACATTCTTGTCCTTGGTGATCATTTTGAGTGGTGCGGTTGGGTATGTTGCGACGGACTCTGATTTTACACTGACTGCTTATTCGTGGGCGTTTGCATACTTGGTAACAATCACAACAGAGATGGTTTACATCAAGCACATGGTGACCAATCTCGGGTTGAACACTTGGGGATTTGTGTACTACAACAATCTTCTGTCATTGATGATGGCACCCATCTTTTGGATTATAACGGGGGAGTATGTTGATGTGTTTGCAGCCTTGGGATATTCAAGTGGAAGGAATTTATTCGAGCCAGTTGCATTTTCTGCAGTGTCCTTGTCTTGTCTGTTTGGGTTGCTTATTAGTTTCTTTGGTTTTGCATGTAGGAAGGCCATTTCTGCAACTGCATTCACAGTGACAGGAGTAGTGAATAAGTTTTTGACTGTTGCAATCAATGTGTTGATTTGGGATAAGCATGCTAGTCCATTTGGTTTGGTTTGTCTGCTGTTAACTATTGCCGGAGGGGTTCTCTATCAGCAGTCAGTTACTGGAGCTGGAAATGCTTCAAACCAGCGCGAGCCTGCAGCATTGAAGCAGATGGAAACTAAGAACGAAGATGAAGGTTATGCAGGCGAGGATGAAGGAAAAGGCATTTCTGGTAAATTTTCTGGCGTATGAACATCTTTTCTTGCTCTGGCTGCTGATGGAGAGGCTACTTATTTAAATATTCATGCACACCGCTAGTGATTATAAAACGTTCATGTATTTTCTCTAGATTTCGATAAGTATTAAATAGATTTTCAGTTTAGCATATCTGCTTTTGATGAACATTATGGGGTACGAAATTAATGCTTTCCCTCAATTATTCCACTCATGGCTATGGGCATATTTTACTTGAATTATGCTTTATTCGTTTGCCATATAGATAGATTCCTTGAGCAGTGGATATTACTATATTATGCATTTTGCAATGGCCCTTCTTAGGGTAATTTACTTTTCGTAGTCTCAATGATGTATGGAGCATGATATTGACCTGGTTTAATTCTGATACATTGGACTCTTTTTGCCCATGTTTCTTTTTAGAAATTCTAGGTGTCTATTATTGTTGCATGTTACGATCTCTCTTTTGGAAAGACCCACGGTGCTAATGTTGTTTCTTTCATCCATTTCCTTTCTTTCTTAGCTAATCTCTATGTTCCAAGCTATGATGCTCGGACTTGGGTACGAGTATCGGGTACGGGTACGTATCTAAGTGTCGGATCTTTTATTTTCTAAAATGTGGGATACGGAAACATGGCTAAAAAGAGTCCAAATTTTGGACACGAATACGTGAGTACGTCTTTCAAACTTCATTTTTTTTACTAATCGAGGATGTCATTTTGAATAGACCAAAATTTATTATTCACACTGAAGAAAATGTATATTTAATAAGTGGTTAAGACGAATAAAATAGAATTTTGGAGTTTAGTTTTTAATAATAAGAATTACTAAATGTTATATAAAATAGAAAAAGAGGAATTTGAATGTAATTTGGAATTAGTGGAGCACTAAGTAGCACTATATGGAACTCATTTTCATTTTATACAAACAAAATCGTAAACTATCGATATATAGAGAGAAAAAAGGAAAAAAAAAAGAAGAAAATGGAAAGAAAAAGAAAAAGAGGGGAAAACATAGCGTTGCCGTCTTTCTCCTCCCTCTTAGCGATGACGCTAGGTTTATAGAGAGCAAAAGTGGGAAAGGAGAAAAGGGAAATAGAAGGAAAAGAAAAAAAAAAGAAGAAATAAGAAAAAGAAGGAAGAATAAGCAAAAACGACGAAGTGTCCGGTTTATCCGACACATATCCCATACCCGTGTCGGACAGAGTTGAATAAATGCTATTAAGCAAATTATTGCGATTATTTTAGCCGTTATTGAGGTTAGGGTTATTGATACACGGTGCTAATGAATTTTGTGCTCGAAATGATAAAGTAGCTCAACCTTGGATGATAGATGCCCCTTTGCTATATCTCTTTTGAAAGAGCCTGCCTTAGAAGGCTAAGGATGCATGTTACTTTCATCCAGTTCCCTTTCTTTCTTGAGTTTTTCTCCGACTTTTGAAGAAGTTGAAAATTGAAGTGTGATTAAGCGATTGATTTGATCATTTAAGCCATTATTGAGGCCGTGGTTATTAAAAGTAGTGCTTAAATATGTAATAACTATTGTGCTTGAAATAATAAAGTACCTTTGAACAATAGATGCCCTTTTTGCATTCTCACTTTTTGAAGGCCTATGATGTTTGTTGCTTTCATCCATTTCCTGTTTTTCTCCTTGTCTCCTAGTTTTGGAAAGATTTTGAAAATAGAAAAAATGTGAACTGAATGATGTATTAGCTTATTATTGAGCCTATATTCATTTGAACACAGCTTAATGAATGAAATATTATCACCTTTACTGCTGAGCATGTCCTGTCAACTTGGTATTCATCTACTAGTGAAACTTGTCTACTTAAATCTTGAACTAGCATTTGAGTAGGGTGCATATAAATGTAGCACTTAATAAGTTAAAAAGATTTATTTGTTTGGAGGATGGCTCGGATTGACCAACTTCATAGCAGACTGTTTACGATGTTAGGGATTTGATGAATGTAAAGAACTATTGCCAGGGTCTTGTTTGGTACTACTTGTTACCATCTAAAGCTGCAAAGCTGGTGTCTTTTTTTAACTAATTAGCAAGATGATGTGAGTCGGAATGAAATTGTGCTCCTCTTGTTCTTCAAGTTTCGAACTTATTATGTTTCTTGTTTGTGATGTGAAAGAAATTCTTTCAAATACCAAGTTTTTACTTAGGTAATCCATAAACGAGAATAAATTAAGTGATAGATTATCTTTGAATGAGTTAATCAAGTTGACATATACATCTTGTGCTGGTATATTGTACACAATCTAGCTTATTTTTAATTTTCCATTTAGAAACTGTACCTACCATTATCTGTTCTGTACTTCAGTGTTAGAGAACGATTTCTTGAAAGATTTTTGAGTTAAAAGCTGTCTTCTTCGTTTGTTTACCAACTTGAAGCTCTTAGTTTTAGTGAATTTGGGATTAGTCCTGCCTTTTTGATGAAGTTCTTGAATTCTGTAGTGAGTCGATAATGAATCCTCGTTCAACGATCCAAACGTGAACATGTTTTTGTTATTCTCGTGCTGTGATATGAAAGTTTGATTTTCTAATACTTGATTGACGCACACTATGTATTTTAAGGATATGTTTGATGTGTAATATTAGAGAGTATTTCATATGAAAGGAAACAAAATTTTAATTTCTTTTCTTCTATAATCTTGTCTGGTACTCTTAATGCTAACGACCGTATGCAAATGTTCTGACGGGGAAGAAAATAAATGTATCGTCCTCACTCAAAATGATAAAAAAAAAGGGCATTGAGGGACTTGTAAATCGAATTGGAAATTTTAAAATAACAAGTAGCAAATGAAAAATATGAGTACTTGTTCGCAAAACAGGCATATGCACATGTCAATTATTTGCCATGTCTAGGGATGGCAAATTTCCTGCTCCCAATCTACCCTGTTAGTTAAATGGGACGGGGTGGGAAATACGATCATTGCCTTGAATTTTTCGAACTTTGGGTTTTTATTTTTTGAAATCATAGTTAAAATTTAAAAAAATTATAATTAAATGGGACGATAAATGGAGTACTTATCAATATACTAAAGGGAAAATTACCTAGAACTTTACATATAAGGGTTCAATTTCAAAAATTAAATTTTAGTAGTTTTATTTTTGATAATTAGGTCCTAAATATCTCTTAATTACACACACACACATATTATATACCTTACAGGCTACCGTTATCATCCCTTATCCCATCCTACCCATTGTGTACTGCACCTCCACAACTTGTAGAAAATCCCCTCTCTATAACTACAAAAAACTTGCAAAAAATTCTCTCTCCAAATACGAAACCTCTCACATCATTTACTAATGAAACTTTCTCAATCTATCATTTCCATTTTTACCTACCCCACTCCACTCCATCTTCTGATCAAATTGATGGAAGCCCATGGTAGCAATAGATGCAGCATGGTGTGGGGATGTCAGAGAAGGTGGTTCACGACTATGGGGCTTACTATCGGCGTCGAAAATTGAAATTGAAATGTGTGTTTGGCTGGGTGAGAAGAATAGGTTTGTAAAATTGGATTGTGTGTTTTATTTGACGATATAAGACCATGAATAGATGCCCGTTGATGAGTATGGTCGACGGGTGTAGTGATACCGGCATGGACATCGCCGGAGAATGTGGTGCCACCCAAAAAATAATGGTGCATTTAGGACGGTATTGGGCCGGAATGTTGGTCGGGGTTTGTAGATGAGGTTGACGTGGTCATGCTAGTGGTGAGTTCGATAATTTGGGTGGTGGTTGGCCGAAGATTGGAGGCTTCAAAGGTGGCGCATCGCTTTTCGAAGTTGCCAGCAGCACAATCTACGTGTGGCGGCGGCGGTGGTGCGGTGATGCCGATGGTGGTGGTGATGGTGGTTAGGATTTGTTGAAGGTGTTGGTAGTGTGCATTTGGTTCTTGATATTGTTGGAAGTGATGGCGGCGACGGGAATCGAGTGTGACCAAGTGTATTTTTATTGTGACTGTATGTGACTTGGTTACGTACAGTTACAAAATTAGAATGACATGTTACAGACAGTCACATTGAAAATAAAGTTGGTCACAGTTAATCATAGATAAAACAAGTCACTGAATGTAGTACTTATGGTCGTGAATTTGAGTTGAATGTAGTAGTTGTGGTGGATTGTAGGTGACGGTGGCGGTGACTAGTGGCAGATTGCAGTGGTGCGGTGTGTGCAGATTTATTTGTGGTGACCCTCCGTGATCAAATATGTGTTTATTGTGACTGGTTGTGACCAATTCTATATTAATTGTGACCGATTGTGACTTAATCATATGCCTCACAATTAAGCGACTTTTTCACAGAAAGTCACACTGAAAATACATTTGGTCACAGTTAGTCATACTAAATTCAAATTTGATCACAATTAGTCACAAATAACAC
>CAIGRT010019254.1:0-12993 GCA_903798405.1 Fraxinus platypoda | reverse complement strand
ACGGTCAATGAACGTTGCAAAAAGATCTTTCGCAACGTTCATTGAATGTTGCGAAAAACTAAAACGGCAACAGTCAATGACCATTGCAAAAAAGGTCATTTGCAACATTATATGAACGTTGCGAAAGACCTTTTTTGCAACGGTCAGCGAACGTTTGCAACTCAACGAACGTTGCAAAAGACCTCTTTTGCAACGGTCTATGAACGTTGCAAAAGACCTCTTTTGCAACGTTCTTTGACCGTTGCAAGTGACTGAGACCCTACGGCAACATCGCATCCCACAACAGACGCGCGACCATTGCAAAAGGTCATAGGCAACTTTTTTTGCCCGTTGCGAAAGGTAATTTTTGGTGTAGTGTGTGTGCGCACGTATCATACTAAACTGTATTTAAAAGTTTAAATTATTATAGAGGAAAACAATCTTTTTATTCATATTCACAACTTCAACACCGTGTTGTCTACTCGTCCATTTTTAACAAAAAATTACATACTAGATACGCTTTACAAAACTCTTTTAAAAAAACCCTTTACTAGGCTAATTGGAAACCATTATAAAACCAAATCCTATTTATAATCAATTTCTTAATTTGTAAAAAGTAGGAAAATAATAAGGGAAGTTACATAAATACTCTTAATTTTGGGGTGCTTTTGAAAAAATCACTATAAACATGAACTAAAATATAAATACCATTTACTATCGTAAGAAATGCAGGAAAGAAACAATTTGCAAAATAGAGGCGATTTTTTAGCAAAATTAGAACCATACACTCCAAATCAAGCAAAATTGAAATCATAAGAAAAAATCTTACACNCTCATTTGAATTCTCTTTGAGCAATTAAATAAATGCATAAATGTGTGTTTTTTAAAAATCTAAATAGGTATACAAATTCAAACCTTGTTTTACATTAAAAAATAACATGATGTAATGAATTGGATTGCGTCAGTATATATGAAAAATCAACTTTTGATCATTTCAAGTGATGCGTACAATGTGTTTGTGAACATGTGATGAGAAAACTGACATTATTTGTCACGCTTTTTCTTTTTTTGAAAAGTCACAATCTATGTCATTTGAATTCCTCTGAATCAATTTATAAATAGATGCATTTATGTTTGTTTTTAAAAATTTAAATATGAATATAAATTCAAACTATGTTTTACATTAAAAATGATAAGATGTAACACCATGTTTGTATTTTTGCATATGAAATTAAGATGCTAAAACTTGAAAGTGATATACTATGTCACTTTTTATCTAAAAAGGTCGATGTCTATCTCATTTGAATCTCTTTGAATCAATTAAATAGATGCATATATGAATGTTTGTGAAATTTAAATATGAATAAGAACTCTAACTTTGTTTTATATTTGAAAGTGTCAGAATTTAACACTTTATTTTTATTTTTACATATGAGTTAATTTGCTGAAAATTAAAATTGACAGAGTATGTCACTTTTTTTTTTTAAAAAAGCAAGAAAATGTAACACTTTATTTGACATTCACGTATTAATTAATGTGGTAGAATTTAATAGTGATATACTTTGTCGCTTTTAAAAAAAAAAAAAATCTCACATTATTTCATTTGTATTTTTTTTTTTTTTTTGTTGCACACATGATAAAATTAACATCTTTATTTGTTATGACGGCAAATGAGAAGAAGATAATGAATATAAAAGTGATAAAATGACAAATTATTGATCCAATTTGTTAGGTTTTTAATATAATTGGCAAATCTATTAACAAGAAGGACTATAATTAATGTGTTGTAAAAGTCAATGAATAAGCTGTAAATATTATTAATTGAGTTGTATTAGGTATAAAGTTTGAGAATGGAAAGAAGGAAAAAATGGCGTTGCAATTTCGCTAGAGTGTCGCCATGACTTTGCTCGAGCGGCAGATGCAAAAACATTTTCGCCCGCATGTCGTTTTGCCTTCGCTCGAGCGACAGTGTTTCCCGAAAAATTTTAATTCGCATTTTTAAGACTTTTTGTTCTACTCATTTAATCATAAACCTAAACTATAAATACCAAGCAAGCTTCTGAACGGTTTTTCTAATGTTGGTCATTGAGAAAATACATACTGCTCCGTATCCTCTTCATTAAATAAGCTTTCAACATTCATGTTTTGATTTTTTTTTTTTGTGGTGAAAAGATCAAATCCATAATCCAAATGCTAAATGGCGGCTTCCTACACATGTCAAAGTTCTGAAGATTAAGGAAAAATGACTGGAGTTCCAATTGTTGGAGAACGCGGAGTTCTTCGTTGATCCACATGAGATACACGAATTCTTAAAGCTGAGATTTAGTACAGAAGCACGCAATTCGGAGGGCTATGAGAATTGCAGTCGGAGGTCAGAAAGTACTAGTGGTAGTCGTGTCTGGCGGACTATAAGTTCAAAATTCGTTTATAGTGGATTTTTTACTGGAAAATTGCCCGAAATTTTTACCCAATTGGGGTTTCTCTGTGATCATTCTGGTTGTATATTTATTGCTTTCATATAACTGAAACAATTCAACTTAGGAAAATTGACTTGATTGATTAACCATCTAGTGATAATTAATAGTGACTTGTTGCTATTTAATTATTAATTTTTAATTCCACATAATCACCTATTCACCCCCTCTAGGTGTAATTTGGGTCGAACCTCATAATTTCAATTGGTATCAAAGACACATTTCGATTCCTGGCCCATAAATTAATTTAGATGGGTCGGTCTCTATCCGTGCCTCCATTTTTTTACCAAAGCAACTATTCATACTGGAAAGTTCGAATGAGTACATTTCTTAAAACATTGGATAAGAGTATTTGGATCAGTGTACAAAACGGTTGGACTGCACCTTCATCCATTATTGCTGATGTTGTTACACCCACTTACATTTATCTTTGAACTAAGGATCAAGTAGCTGGTTACAACTGGAATAGTAAAGAGCATCATGCTCTATTTATGGCTGTGTCTATAGAGGAGTTTAGGAGAGTGTTGATGGGTGAAACTGCTAGAGAGGTTTGGGATATCTTAGAGATCACACACGAGGGTACCAAAACTGTTAAGAACTCCAAACTGCAAATGTTAACCTCTAGGTTTGAAAAAATTAGAATGAAGGACGATGAATCATTTGATGAATTCTATGCGAAGCTTAATGATATAGTAAACTCGAGTTTTAACCTAGGTGAGAAGATCCCCGAGTATAAGATAGTTCTTAAAGTCTTTAGATCCCTACCTGAAAGGTTTAGACCTAAGATCACCGCTATTGAAAAAAATAAGGACTTAGATGAAATTAAGATAAAGGAACTTGTAAGATCTCTCCAAACCTATGAACTCACCATTTCTCAACCAAAGAAGGTTAAATCCATAGTCATGAACACCATTAGGGAAGAAATGAGTGAGTCTACTGACACTAAGACCCTTAGGGATTACGAAATGGCTTATTTTGTTAAGAAATTCTAGAAGGCGATGAGGAATAGGAGAAAACCTCACGATAGGAAAAATGATGTCCCTGGTAAATTTTTTAAAAATTAACGTGAGAAGAATAACAATCAGACTTCTAGTAAGAAAATCCAGTCAGTTAGATGCCATGAGTGTCAGGGTTTTGGTCATTATAGGAATAAATGTCCTAATTTGAAGAAGAATTTGAATAAAGGAAGGGGTAAGGCATTAGCAGTGACTTTGAGTGATGATAAATTAGATTCGAGTGTTCAGAGTGATAACTCTGGCGGTGAGGATGAACAAAATTTTATGGCTTTCATGTCTATAGCTAAGATTGAATCTGATAAGGAGAGTGAAACGGTGGAGAATGATAAACAAAGTGAGAATTCAGAGGATGACTCTGAGGATGAGACCAATATTCATAAATCTTATCGACGTCTGTTTGAGGAGGGTCTTAAAATCAAGAATGTCAATAAAGCGTTCTAAATAAGGTTAATGAACTTGAAAGAGAGAGATAAACTCTTAGGTGACCTTCAGGATTCTACCAAATATTTGGGTGAGTTGAAACTCGTTAATAAGAATCTAGAAGCTAAAGTTAAATCCTTAACAAGTGATTAAAAAAAATCTAATTCTCAACTTCATTTATTCATGAGTGGTACTCAAAAACTCGATAATCTGTTAAGGATGAACAAGCCTGCTGGAAATAGGCACGGTCTAGGATACGTTCAAAATGGTAATACAACTACTAGTACTTCCAAGACCACGTTCGTCCCAGCCACCAACAAAGTTAGGAATGCTGCTAATTCTGAACCCAAGGGCAAGAATGTTTTAGGATCGATGCCTACTAGACAATGTAGAATCCATTGTCCTAAAAATCAGCGACAACCTCCGCATAGGTTTGAACCTAGGTTTATTCTCACCTGTCACCATTGTGGTGTACTCAGACACACAAGATCTAGGTGTCGTAAACTTGTGACTAGAAGTAAAAGTTGGGATATTTCAAGCAAAGTTAACTTCCTCACCAATCAGGTTAGTTTCTTAACTAAGATGATGACTCCGTTAACTAGAATCACTTCTACTTCTAAGAAGGTTTGGGTTAAGAATAGTGACCTGAAAGGTCGTGAGATTGATCATACTCTTAAAGGTAAGAGCATCCATGTCCCTCTTTGATTAGGTAGTTAGGTGCATGTATGTGCAGTTCATTGAGTCCATTCGTTCTTGCATGCATCTCATTTGTTTTTGTTTTTGTTTTTTTTTTTTTTTAATTTTTGTTTTTGCTTTTAAAGTTCTTGATATTTTTTTAATAATAAAAAAATTAAAATTATTGTGTTTTTGTGCTATTAGACATTTCATGATGTTCTTAAATACTGCATTTGTGACTCGAGTATGCATTCATCTTATTTGTATTGTTATTTTCATTACGTGGTTGGGTTTAATGTGGTGTACTTAGTATATGTTTCTTCATGTACCATCTGCATGACACACACTGTGATCTTGTGAGTGAGTCTGGACCGCATGGGCGAGATTTGAGATGGCTGACATCTGTTGAAAATGTGACCTTGAACGTGAATTGACCTTCATTGTAAATGAACTTCATTTTAAGGTCATAATAATTTTATGGGTTTGACTTTCATTAGTAAGGGAAGATACTTATTTAACAGTGATGTTCGCATGTCATTTCTCACAAATTTAAGGTTTGGAGTCATGTTCACGAGAAAATAGTTGCATTTAACACACGTGAGTCACTTATATACTTTACTCCATTTGAACTTGATTTGAGTACGTGAGAAATTTTTTATTGATAGTACAATACTTGTGGACACATGCATTTTTTAGTTCATCAGTATGTCGGGAACTTGATTTATGTAATAAAAAAGGGCTATTTTTTGAATTTTTAAAAAATTCAGTGCTATTTGTGTCAAACATTTTATGCCAGCCTTTTGTTGAGCGTCGCTCGAGCGATAAAAGCAGAAGCTGTCTCGCTCACTTATCACTCGACTCTCGTTCGAGCGACAGCCCGTATTTTTGAATTTTAACGTTATTTTTCACATTTTTTTTGGAATTTCCTCATTTCACTCTCAATTTTTCTCTCAAATCTTCACACCTATATAAAATTAGTGCTTTTAAACTTGAATTGGAAGCTTTGCGTCCATCATTTGGTTGATTATCCCTCATTTCATCCATTTTGCACATATTTTTGAAGGTAAAAATTCGAAAACCCTTATTTTTTATTTTTTTTCGCATTTCTTTTGTCCTTTTGATGTTTTTGCTCCAATTTCATCACTTACACTTCGTTTTTGGACGTATCCCATGTAGTTTCATCTCCCATTGCATCATTTGGGTGATTTCTTTTTATTTTTGCATGGTTTGAGCAAGCTTGGAGTGTGTTTGGTCGACTTTTCTTGTATTTTGTTGATTTAGGCTTATAATTTGTTGGAGAACGGGTTGGGTTTAGTTGTTGGATTGTGATTGCGTTGAATTTGGTGTTTTTGGTTGGATTGGTGTTTGGATTCGTTGGTTTGTACACTCTCGTCACGTGTTGAATATAATTTTTTCGGTGTTATTTGAACTTCATGTCTCTTGGTCATCCTCATTCACACACTTGATCACGTTTGAGTTGTTAGTTTGTCATGTTGAAGTCATTTCTATTGCATTTGATGTTGACAACAGGAGGTGACGTCCCATCACAGCGACATGCCGTCCGGCACACGTCACATCATCGCGTCGCCCTATCAAGGCATCGCGTCACGTTGTCATAGCTCCATGTCCCCACATCAACGCACTGTGTCACGATGTCAGACACCATGTCATCTTCATCAATGCACTGCACAGTTTCATCTGTAGTTAGTTATCTAGTGTTGTCATGCATCGATTTGCGTGCTATGGTTTGTTTATCTGGTTTTTATTAGGTTAGCGTCATTTTGGTTTTCATATCCTGAACATTATAGCATTTCATTCGGTAATATCGTTTGGTGCATTATTTGATGTGTGTGTTTAGTCTACTTCTCAGATGCCGTCTAAGTGTGCCTGTATGACTGCACAGACATCTAGTGCGCCCACGTCCTACAGTCAATCTCAGTTCATATCTGCTACTGCCTAGGTGGTGTTCGGGACCTAGTTTTCATTACGCCATGTGTTAGTGGAGCGCGATATAGTCTTGTATGATCTTTCCCCCGACCTTGTCACTATTTTCACTTATCGGGATTGGGATCCTTTACTCATAGATTTAACTCATCCACCTAGTCTCCTTGTTCAGGAGTTTTATGCTAATATTCACGACGTTAGCGGGTCTACTTTTAGGGTATTTCTTAGGGGTATAGCCTATATTCCTCGGGTCATTCACCCCTTATTTTCGTATTTGTCAATTGATACCTTTCCGGTGAACTCTCTTGTCCGTTCGACGATGTTTAACACACCGTTGGAAGGAAGTCCTAGTGCGATCCGTACTGGCTCTCTTCCTACTGATCACCAGATTCTGTTGCGTATTGTGTTCACGAATCTATGGCCAGTATCACATACTTCTTCATTGCCTATGGACAAGGCCCGTTTCTCGTATGCCTTATTACACGGCAGTTCTAATGATCTACCCTCATTTATTTGCCAACAGATATTGTGTGCTTTTCGTGTCACGGGGACTAGGGTATGGCTTCCTAATGCGTGTTAGATATACCGCATAGTGACCACACTTGAGGTTAGTTTTCTGGATGGGGTTCCTAGGAGGGTTTCTTGGCCGATTGGCCACACTACTATTTCCCAAAGTAGGTCTCATACTTCTTCTGAGCCGTTGATTTGACTGTGCCAGCTGATTACCTCATTTATGTTGATCCCTTCGATTTTCTTGGTTCTACTTATGCTCCTCCACTTGCTGATATCCCCTCGACATCCACTTCTGCTCCTCCACCTACTAAGTCTATTCCTCTGTTTTCATCTGTTCCCATTGATCCTTCTGTAGCACTTATGTGACAGATGACTGTGTTGATCGAGCAGCAGGCTCGTATGATGGCCGAGATTACGCAGCTGAGAGCTACAGTTGATCGACACTACAGAGTTTACTACACTTTGCGGCGCTGCCGGCTATCTTTAGCGTGTGTTTCATTGGATTCGTCAACATTGAGATGACGGTGCATCTTCTGATGAGGGTACTAGTGCGCTATTGATACTGATGATGCTGCATAGTTGCTAGGTTATTCCTTGTCATTTGTGAGAAAAAGAGAGGAGTAGATATATCATTATAAATGTACTTAAATTTTTTTTTATTTGACATTAACATTTAATGTTAAAATTTTGATCGGAGGTATATAATATTTTTGTTATTAGCTAGATTAAGTTTTGATGTTTCGTGATATCAATGTTTCTTTTGGTATGTTGGTTTACATTGACATTGCATCATAATTTAGTAGATATAACTTATGGTTAATTGTTTGAATTGCGTTTAATTATCATATTACTATTTCACTTGTTTTTACACTGTGTATTGAGTTGTCTGTTTCAGGAAACAAGTTGACAAAGGAAAAACACATTTCAGTCACGACAATTGGTTGATAGTAGTAGTTGTCTTGTGTCTGTATTTTTACTACCTTGACTTTAGATTTATAGTTTTTGTCACAGAATGCCAAGGGGGAGCTTGTTAGGTTTTTAATGTAATTGGAAAATCTGTTAACAAAAAAAATTTGAATTAATTTGTTGTAAAAGTCAAGGAGTAAACTACAAATACTATTAATTGAGTTATATTAGGTCTACGGTTAGAGAATAGAAAGAAGGTAAAAATGGACTCGTAATTTCTCTAGACTGTCGCCATGACTTTGCTCGAGCAGTAGAAACAGAAACATCCCATTTGTCGCCTTGCCTTTGCTCGAGCGACATCTTGTCGCTCGCATGTCGCCTAGCTTTCGCTCGAGCGATAGTGTTTCCTGGACTATTTTAATTCGCGTTTTTAAGACTTTTTGTCCGACCCATTTGATCATAAACCTAAACTATAAATACTAGACAAGCTTCTGAACTGTTTTTCTAAGGTTGATCATTGAGAAAATATATACTGCTCCATATCATCTTCATCAAATAAGCTTTCAACCTTCATATTTTGATTTATTCTTGACGTAGTAAACATCAAATCCATAATCCAAATAACAAACTGCTACTTCCTAGACATCTATCAGAGTTCTGAAGATTAAAGAAAGGTGACTGGAGTTTCATTATTGGAGAACTCGGAGTTTTTCGTTGATCCACAGGAGATAGACGAATTCTTAAAGCTGGGTTTGGTGCAGGAGCACTCAATCCAGAATGGCTTTGAAAACTACAGCTGAGAGTTGGTGCAGGAGTACGCAATCCAGAGGGCTGTGGGAATTGCAATCAGAAGATCAGAAAGTACTAGTAGTAGTTGTGTCTGACGGACTGTAAGTTCAAAATTCGTTTATAGTGGATTTTTGACCGGCAAAATGCATGAAGTTTTTACCCAATTGAGGTTTCTCCGTGATCATCTGGTTGTTTATTTATTGCTTTCACATAACTGCGATAATTCAACTTAGGAAAATTGACTTGATTGATTAACCATATAGTGATAATTAACAGTGACTTGTTGCTATTTAATTATTAATTTTTGATTCCGCATAATCACCTATTCACCCCCCTTCTAGGTGTAAGTCGAACCTCGTAATTTCACAATTGAATGCACATACAACAACCTTTGTTGAAATGTAAAGGTCATTTTTTTAATTAAAAAAGTAACATCATATCAATTTTTTAAGAACTAGATTTGACACTATTAAAAAGAGACTAAGTTGTTGTTGATATGAAATTTCATCAATAAAGTAACTGGTGTATCCTTACATTTACTTATAGGCTAAATTTGATAACAATCTTATGAAATTAAAAATGCAGTTGAGGTATATCACTGCTAAAAAGTATCATGTCACCTTTTTCATACAAAGCTAGTTTTGGCCCGTGCAATGCACGGGTGGTGATATTTTTTGAGGTAATGTTAGTGTCTAATATTTAAGAAAAGGTAAAAATATTTTGGAAGTCTGAGTTTTCACATAATTCTTGTACAAATTGATATAATAATTAGTTAAATGTTACAAGGATAATATTCAAATAAGATTAGAATGGAAAAAAAAATGTGTAATCTTATTGTAACACAACAAGCTGACCTGCAAAAGACACTGGTGCCATCTCAAATGTATGGAATGTTCCTAAAACAGGATTGTATCCACTCGCAGCAACTCCACCAAGTGCAATAGCATGACCTGAAGGCTTTGTGGGGGGTTCCTTCCCAGCATTTTTGTTTTTGGACTTGGATCTGGATGCTGGAGACATATGCTTGCTAGTCCCTGCAGCCAAAAAGGATAAATCTAATCAAAGATCAAGATATGAAAAATTGAAAGATCAAAGCACAGATGTATTGAAGGTTTACAAGTGCATTTCAAGCAAAGAATCAGTTTACTGTATTAGCAAGTGCATAGTAAATATTAAACGACACTTCTTATATTCCAAATATACGTGGAACTGCATGCCAATTAAAACGAAAAACATCCTCGGGTCATAACAGGCTACATACAGAAAGAAAGAGCAGAACAAGAAATTTTTCCATATTCTTCCATTTGACCCTTTCAAGAAGACAGTAGACATGGAGAAAATGCTCAAGGTAAAATAAGTTTTCATTTAAAATAGCTACATATAGGAATTATAGCTACAGATAGGAACTAACTAATTAATTATATCATATTCTAGTTATGAATAGTCAAACCCGATAATATATTAGAAACTTGAAGCTAAAATATCATAAATTCATCTTTTAGGAGACAAGATATTTGAACCACAAGAGTCAGCTCTGAGAATCTAGAGCTCTCACTTATCGAGAATGGAGATAAAAAGAAGTAAAAAAACTTGAAAAAATGTCAATGAAATCCATCTCGTAAGAAAAATGTAGAGGAAACTCACTTTCCTCTTGAGATTCTTAAGCAGTTAAGCCAAAGTATGAGCTGTTGAAGAGAATTTTTTTTCTTACTGGCAGGTTTTGGCAGTTGAGTTTGCTTGAGTAAATGTATTAGCTCCTTTGTTCCTTCGAGGCAAAGGAGACAGCAAAAACCTAATCATACACTGAATAAACAAAGATAAAAAACTATTAGAAATGTACAGACACAACTCATTGTAGACAAATCGACCCAAAGAATCTAAGAGTGTAATTGTTCGAGCTTAAAGAATGGAAACACTTCAGGCAAAATAGATTAAAACCATATACACAGAAACAGAAAAACAAAAGAGTCAATTGAAAGATGCACAATATTTGAAGTTAAAAATGATTATCGGAATCAGCGGCAGCATCACCCACGGCGGTGGAAGGGGAAGCGACAGACGAATAGGAGCCCGACACACACGGAGAATATACTTTGACAACAGCAACAAGTCTCTATGGAAGCCTTTGTCCATTTAAAGGAATCTGAAGAAATAAACATTCCAGGTTCAAGGAAATGTTAGATGAATGTCCAAAGTGACATAGCATGCAGAACAAGATGTTAGTTTCCAACGTCATGCTATATGATAAGTTTTCAAAATAGAGAGAATTTCTGTGTAAATTCAAACCTAGGTTTGAATCGAGTCTGCCCACCAACTATTTATTTGGACTAAATTTACTCTTGAACGTCATTAGTACTTCGTAGTTATATTCAGTGGCATAACCTCAAAAATATTTCCAAAGTTTTGGTCACAACTTCTGTTGTACACGTTGTTAAGCCCTTTCATTTGCGTCAGATTTGGTACCAACCCACCTCCGAAATCATAACCATTGAAGCTGCTATTGTTTGCACACCAACTGTTTGATGTTTGTTTCCAATGGGATCCTTGTTTTATACTTGACATTTTTGGTTCCACCTCGTTGCCTTACTTTCACTCTAGAGATATGTATATAAATCTATAAGTTTTTACTCCGTGTGTTTAAGAGGGGGAAGTAAGGAGAAAGTGACAAAAGGGGAGAGCGATGAATGCAGTCATGTGGACACTGAATCATTGAAGATAGAAAGCTATGATTTTTATGAGCTTCTGTGCAAGTTCAAATCATGGGAGAGATCAAAAATTTGGAGAAAAGTATTAACAGATCAGATTCAATCGATGGTCAACCTAACACGGGTAAAGAATGAACATACTGGAGTTTAAGCAGATGTTGCAGCCAAAGAATTTTTTGTGTTTCAAACTGCACTGGAGGCACTAAACCTCTGCCAACAGACAAAAAAATGGAATTACAATTTCCACTCCAAATTCGTCATATCATCTCATGGGAAAGTCACAAAATATGCCTGTGTTCATGAAAGTACTCATATCTCACATACAAAATCTTGATAGAAGAAAAGGTGAGGCACTATTAGGAATCATAGTAGAATATGTTAAAGGTTATCACCTAACCTTCTACCCTCGCATTTGGTCACTGTGCTTGAAAGGTTCACATGACTTGGTATCAAAAAGAAAAAACCTTGTCTTCAAGTTAATAGCAACGCTCTCACAATTTGGAAAACCAAATATTCTTTCAAATTGCTAAATAAAAGCACACACAACTGTAGTATACTATGATGTATTAGTAAACCATGAGTAATAGAAATTCCAAATATTTCATTTTGAAAGGCTTATGCACATGAATGACAATTAGAAATAACACGTATAATAAAAAAATTATAGCAATTACTTAAAATGACACAAGACCTGATTCCGTTCAACGTAGTCATCCAAAAAATCCTTAACGTCATTTACTTACTCAGGACTCGATTCATCGTTGTCTAGTAGCCTCAAAATCATTTCTAACTTCTTTATATGAGCCTTATGCCGGGTAATGGATGTCTCCAAAAGCGTCATGTCTCGCCTCCACTTGTTCATATATTCTCATTCTTATTTTATCAGCTCTACTAAGGTCACATGCATGAAATGACAAAATGCATGTATGGAACCCTCTTTAACTAATAAATTCCAGAATTTTAATTTTGTAATATGATGCATAAATTTTCATGTCTTCAGCAGAGACATATATTTCCCAGCTTAAATATCAGGGGGGAAACAAATAATGAGAGAGAAATGGTAAAACTGCAAAACAAGCATGAAACAAACATGACCGTTAATTTCTAAAATGCTATCATAGAAACTAAAAATTATCATTTTCTCTTCATTTCAACATGTATTCTTTTTGGGTGAGTTTCAAAACACGATCAATGGATGGTTTAAGTTTATTCCAAGTTTATTCCAAGTTTATTCACAGTAAATTAATTGAAGTTGATAGATAATGGATGAAACAACATTTGGCATCACATCTCCAAGTAATGGTATACCTAGGCTGTCAGCAACATGTTTGGCATATATTTGAAAAGCATTATCAATTCCACAAACAAGGCAACTCAATTCTCCAGGCCTCATTGGAACATTAAGAGCAAAGAACTGATCAACCATATGCAAAGAAAGATGAAATGATAATCATCGGATTAAGTTCGCATTCTCTTAGTAAAAGATTAAATTAAGATGAATGGATATGTTAAATATAAGTCGGGTACAACCATAGAATATGCTTCCACTTCCTCTGTATCACAAGCTATTCT
>CAIGRT010019230.1:0-23044 GCA_903798405.1 Fraxinus platypoda | reverse complement strand
AATCAATATAATTTTAGCTCAAAAGAATCTCAATTGAATGCTCTAAAGTTGTTGTTATAAATGACAAAAGAATTGGTATTTATAGAAATGAAAAACGCCAAATTTTCTGTCAAACCGGATGACCCGTCCGGTCGACTACCAATTTTCGGATGACCAATATGATCGTTTGTACAGGAAAAATCAGATATCAGAATGGTCATATTTTGGACCGTTGGAGTTTTCTGGTCGACCACCGCCTTGGGTCGGTTGACCGTTGACTTTTTTTTTTAGAGATATGATTTAAGTTCAAATACACTTTGAAAGATCAATCTTACTTTTAATCAAAAACATTTTATGCGAGTGATATGAAAATAATTCTTCGTGTACAAAATAATTTTTGAGCTATTCTCATTCATTACTGAAGATCAAAGTGNCTTCTTTATGAGCCCGATTTGATAGTCTTGATTTTGATCTTTTAAGCTCTCATCTCGAATGATTTGACTTGAATGCTTAATTTTTACTTTGATCTTCATTTCGAATCCGATTTATGATGTGTTGATTTTTGCAATACTTGATTAATTTTAACGTTGAACTATCATCACTCAAAATCAATTGTTATAAAAAATATTAATCTTGTTTATTATGATCAAAACATTAATGATGAAATCAACCATAAGTCAACAACTATTTCTTAATTTTAGAAGTAACTTTTAATTTTTCAAAAGACTTACCAAACGAGTTCATAACTTAATGGTGATTAAATATGTAGTATTTACGGATCCTACGAAATATGTAAGTATAAATACTTACCAAACATATGTGATTTTATCTTTTTTCATGGGGTCGAGACACCTCAATTCAAATTGAGAAACTAAATTTAAATCTAGAAAAATGGTTCCAAAAGTCACAAGAATCACTCAAAACAATATGTATTTAGGGTGGAGTGTCCAGTGGCGGAGTCATCACCTGGTGAGATGGCGCGGTTGCTCGTGCTGGCTCCATCGGAATTTACAGGTCGGAAGCAACCCCCGTTCACCATTGTTGCAGTCGCCGAGAAGTTTGAAGACAATGAAGACGAGTTTGTGCTTTTTTGTGGTTTTAAATTGTGAGCCTTTTGAGCTTTTTTTTAAAAAAATAAAATAAAATTAGGTCCATATCCATAGACCTACAAGTGGATTCCTTGATTGTGATTATCTATAGACCTCCTAAAGCATTAATAGTGTATTGCAGCAGCTGCGCAGACGATGTGCTCTGGTAGTGATGATTCTGAATATCAAAGGCAAGTGCAAAATTAAGGTTTATTAGGGATTGTGATAAGGGCATCAGTTCTTCAGGTGAAGGCAGTTCATCTTCCCATTTGGCAAACCAATTGAAGTTCTCATCTCTTATTCTTATTCCCTCTTCTTGAATGTATATTGTGACAATTACGTTTTCTTCTACAAAATTTCAAGATTTTGTATAACTAAGTCAATCAAAAGATGAAATTTCAAAGACCACCAAAAAAAAAAAAAATTAATTTTTTAGTATGTATTTGTGTGTGAAAAGAGGTGTCCTCGTCAGGAATGGTGGAGGTGATCGAGTTGAATCTTATTTTCTTGTTTTCAACTTTAATATTCTATTTTTATTCTATTAAAGATCACAATGCACCAATCCAACTATATCTATATTAGATTAGTACGATTTATAAAAATTGGGGAAATTGTGAAAATTGGAGAATCTATGAATTTTTACAGATTGATTGGTGATTTTGGGATTTACATATTGGTGATTTGTGATTTATATATATTGATGGGTGATTTTGGGATTTGGTCCTGTGATTTGGGGTTTGTGATTTGTCATAATTTGTTATTTACGGATTGGAATTTGTGATTTATTAAAAACGTAATAATGCTTTGTGATTCGAGATTTGTTAATAGATTATGGAACGATAATTTATTATATTATTCTTCTTGTAGTCATCCCCATCTTCCTCTATCTCGTCTTTAGTAAACGATCTTGCTATTGCCGACGTTTACAATTAATGGTCAACCACCGTCCTAACTGAACAAAATTTCCGGATCCATCATTGGGGGTGTCTCATATTTTAATTGCATTTAATTTTTCAATCTTTGTTCATTACAATACTTGTGCACTTAATTCTTGTCAAGTTCTTATTCTTCAATTTTTAATTAATTAGTACATTATGTCCTTAATGATACTTTTTGTCAAAACATCCAATTTGCATACTTTGTAATGAGAGACAAATATATTGTCGTGCTTTTGCATTTATAGAATTTTTTTTTTTAAACTATGATTGGAAAATAAATTGTTTTATGCGAACTCGACTGACTTGTTGGATGTATACAGTTATTAGAGATAAGATATCGTAATTAATTGAAAGTTGAAGATAAGAGCGAGATGAAAAAATTGAGAAAATAAGTAGTACAATTAGCAAAAACTAAAACTAAAATATTAATTAACTTTTCAATGTTGAGTCACAGATGGTGAACAATTTAAAAGTGCACACACCAACTGTCAAATTGATCAAGAGTCGTCACATTACATCGAGTTAGAGTTAAAAAAAAGTCATTGGACAAGTAATTATATTTTTGAGTTATGATAAAAATAAAAAGAGAACCTTGTGACTTGTACACGGAAATATTAGGGTTAGGCTACAACAATCTTTTAGGCCGTGTGTTACTACATTTCTAACTTTCAAAAATAAGGTATTGGATCATCAACCAATTAAAATCTGCGAATTTTGATTCCTACGTGACTAAAAGCGTCAATGTCGATATTAAAATCGTAAGCGACATTCACATAACTTATAGTTGCACGTTCAGTAATATGACAATTTTCTCTCTAATTTCCAGGAGAAGGGTTTAGATTGTTAGTGTGCGGCCTCACATTTTTCTAAATAGACTTTCAAAAAGAATGCATTTAGTTTCGATCCTTCTCATTTTACACCTCTACAGATCACCCGGGACAAATCGATTTAACAAATATGACAAAAATAATATATTGTTTATTTAACATCGATGGTTGGAAAAATCTATCCCATCAAGGTGGGATAAGGTGACTCTGGCCAATCTGCTCAATGTTTATCTTATTGCCGCATTGCTTATCCTTTTCCTCAGAAGCCTTCACTAAAATTCTTGCAGCTCGTCATCTGGGACCTTCTACACTATATCTACACTTTGCTCTTGTGGGCAAAATGTAGGGTTTCCTTTTAAAGTGTCAATCTTGGAATCTAACTGCTGATTCGAGCTTTAGAGTGATCAAATGGCTCGTTCAATCATTATGGACCTTGACACCACATTGATTATTGAATCTTGGAGTTAAATCTTAAAATGTCAACATTAGGAGTGGAATAGTCGAAACCTTTATATGCTTTTATCGTTTGTGTCTTTATTTCATGTTAGGTTTGGCGTTCGTACAAATGCCGAAATACTATATCGTTAGTCAAGATTAGTTCAAGTTTGTTTTGAACCATTGAATAGTCCTTCAAGATCACGGAAATTAACGTCATGCTAAGTTGCTATTTGTGAGTCCACTCATATCGCCATGGAATGTATATACTAATACTCAAATGTAAAGAAATTTGTAACTTATTATCCTACATTAATATAATCAATAATGGATAATGTCATGTCATATATTGACTAAAATTCTTTGAATTTTTTTATGATAAACATTGAACATACTACGAACTTGTAACCTCATCTCTTTATCTAGTGACATGGAACTTTATTCTAATGGCTGACGCAAGAGGGTCTTGGTGGCTCTAGTGAAGAACATCACACTAAATATATTATTTTTTCTTCTATATGACTCGTACTTTTCAAGATGTTTCTTAACAAGAATCGAGTTGAGGAGAGAATGAAAATTATTGTTTATTATATCCTCCGCACCACTTAGGGCCTGTTTGATAGGTCATTTTTTCCATGGATTTGGAAATGGAATTCCATATTTTTCCAAAATGAGTGTTTTATTGGCATCATTTTCTTGCTTTTGTCTCACACCCACACCAATTCAATGATTTTGTGGAAAATCAATTCCCACCAAGTTGGTGGGAATTCATTTTCCAGTTTACTTCTTTTTCTTTTTTTAAAAAAAAATTTTTTGGTAATAAAAATAAATTTTATCCCCAATTGTAACAAATTCTATCCCTTTAATGGATAATTTTCATGTAAAACAAAGTCAAACGAACATCAAAAAATCCAAAATTTCAATATTTTCCACGTGGAAAATTAATTGACAATTAATTGACAATTCTCAGGAAAACAATTCTAGACAATTCAATTCCCTGGAATTCATTTTCTTTCCACGTAAATTCCACTCTTACAATCAAACGGACCCTACTTCCACCGCCCAGTCTCCTCGATTTGTTTTCTCTTCCTCTGTGCCCAGTCTCTTCCATGTCTCTCTCCTTCATTTCAAATTTTTATTCCTTTTATGTATATTTTAGTCTACTAAGACACTATTTGATGCACATTATTGAAGAGAGAATGCATTGTGTTGAAATAATGTTTCATATATCTACTTTATTTAAATAATGATTTGATGAAAAATATGTGACTAAAAATTAAGGAAAAATTTTGAATTTGTGTGTAATATATTTTATTGAAAAATGTGTGGTTGAAAATGAGTTTTGAAAAAATAAATTTTTATAATAATGTGGATCAAACAGGGTGTAATATTGTCGATCAGGTCTAGTATAAAATTTATTTTAAAAGGAAATTTACAAATTACACATTCTGAATAGGTGTATTTTACCCTTTATATTTCATATATTTTAGGTTTATACATGCATTTTACGGTATGGTAACGAAAAATAACTTTTGCTAAAGAATTTACAAATTCATCATTAAAATAGTTAAATAGACCCAAATACACGTAATCGGTATTCATATTACCTCGGAACTTCTAATTTCTATTTTGTTGTGTATCAAAGTTGTCTATTCATGGAATTTATTTCTGGAAATTGCTAAATGTACAGCCCGAGCTTCACAGCTCAGGTCACAGCACCCTCACAAAGCCGCGGGCCCCGCCCCTGAATTTGATTATTTTAATTGCGGGCCCGCCCCTAAATGTGAGAGGGCTGTAACCGGAGCTGTGACCCGGACTTTGAGTGTAGCAAGATTGTTTATTTCTTGAGTTTACTGGAAAATACTATGCTTTCACAGGTCACATTTTCTTGTTTTTTTCTTGCAAGTTGTACCAACCTATCTACAGGTATAGGACGGGCAACTTTGATTGACAAAGACATTCCACATCTTTCAAGTCAAATTATAATTCAAAATCAAAACTATTTGAGTCCTTAGAGCATATACCATTCAAAATATTGAGACATCATGAAAATCGTAAAACTTTTTTTACTTTATATTCCTCAATTTTATGTTTTCGTCACACGTGTGTCTAAGCATACGTTCCTATTTGAACTCCGTTATCTAAAAATGCATTTTTTTTCCTACTTATTTTCAATCACACATTCTGCAAATAAAATAATTTTATATGTAAACTCAAATTTTTACCTTATTTTTTAACTATAAATTCTCCGAAAATCACTATTACAAAACTCATTTTTTATATAAAAAAAATAAAAATAAAATTGGGAGCAAATGTAGTCTAAGAGAGTGTTTGATGAATATTATTGAGGAAAGAATGTATTTTAAATAGTAATATGATGAAAAACATATGGTTAAAAAATAATGAAACGTTATTGATGTGATGAAAAATATTATTTTTTTAAAAAATATGCGATTAAAAATGAATTTTGAAATAATGTATTTTAAAAAAACTGCTTGTGAAACGGGGCTTAAGTCTACAATGCAATACACGGATTAGACACGGAGCTTTAATGACAACGTTGATGCAAACATCCCTAAAGTCAAATTAGTTTCCGTGTAAAATAAATCATTAAGACATTGGTGCAACAAGAAAATCATAAAACACTTTTTCTTTTTCTTTTTCCTTTTTTATCTCCTATTTTTTTTATTTTTTGGTATATTTTAATTACATTTTCTTCTTTTTTATGTCATTTTTCCACGAGTGTGACCCTTTCATGGTGCCTCAAATCATGGGTCTTATCTTTGAACCTCATCCCAAGGCAAAAGGGTCCCATTTATTTTATTTTTCCTTTTCTTCATAATTAGGGTCCCATTTTTTTTTTTTTTTTTGAAGGACAAATCATCCCAAGGCAAAAGGGTCCCATTTTTTTTTTCATTTTCTTCATAATCAAGGAACTTTTTTCTATTTGTCCAAATAATTAGGCTGGTTCATGAATTAAGATAGCAGCTGTCATGGCCCATATGGGACAAGAAAACTATAATTAAGAATTGATAGTAATGAATAAGTTCAATTTATTGATGTCATGTGTTGGCCGACGTCCAATAATTAGGCTGGTTTTTTGGCATTATTGGTAATGTGCAGGCAGCCTTCCATTGGGGTAGTTCATGTCACCTGCTCATAAATCAAACAATTCCTCAGCTGGCCTAAAAATGAGAGTAACATATAGCGACATTAGGACGAACATGAGACGTTGCTCCAATCCTATTCTTATAACATTGATGCATACGATAGAATTTTAGAATAGACGTTGCTTATACTTTAAAGTCTTTAATTTATACGAATGATGCAATATCAATACATGGTAGAAAAAGAAGAGACGTACAAATGTTAAATACCATTTTAGAAATAAATGAGTTTTGTTGTTCTCATTTCGTCGTCTTCAGGCAAGTCCCTCACTAAAGCTTAGAACATTCACATATTGGATAGGATTAACGAACATCCAATGTAATGTATAATCACTCGATTTTCGAAAAAAACCATAATTAATTTAAAGAGACAATAACAACTCCAATATTGTAAAAGAATCAAAATTTTGATCTCCAAATTTTAAAGAAAAAATTTATTATTGGAAATTCTTCCTTTCATGTAATTATATGATAATCAAATATTTATTCTGAAAAAATTGAAATTTTATTTTTTATAGTCAAAAAATTCTAAATAAGATAAGTGTTTAATTCTTTTTCTTTAAAAGTATTGAAAGATCACTTACCGACGATCAATTTCCTCCTTCACCTCAATCTTAATTCCTGAAATAAAAATAAATCTTTATTTTTTTCTCTAAAAGCATTAAAAGATCACTTACCGACGATCAATTTCCTCATCGACCTCAATCTTAATTCTTGAAATAAAAATAAATCTTGAATTCTTCTTTCGGTACCTGCAATCAAAACCATTTTGACAAATTAGTAAACATAACTAAGCATACATATAACAAAACGATGCATAAAGAATCACATCATCACATGACATATAAGATGGACGAAATATCGAGTTTTTTATTAATCAAAACACATTCAATTTGAAAATGAAAATTTAAATTTAAAAAATAGAATATTATGATTTGAACAATGTCTAATAAATAAACACGTTCTAAATATTAGAAAAATAGTAAGCATTTTGAAAAAAATAAAAAAAAAATAAAAGAACACAACAAGCATATCCCATCTACTGGTGTGATAATTATAAGCAATTTAATAATGGAAATACCTTAAAGAAATGGAAAATTGTTTGGAATCGTTGTCGGAAAATAGAAACATGAAAAAGGAAAAACGAAATGGACTCGAAATTTCATTTAATTCATGCAGGATCAACAAAAATTTAACCCCTTAGAAATTTACAGTCCCAAATTACATTAAAATATACCTTTTAATTTCTTCATTTTTTCTGCAAATTTTTAGCCTTCTTGAATAGAATATATACTGCTTATATAAGTATTTGTTTTCTGGGTATAAATCCCAACTTGCAAAGGATTTTGATCTTGTGTGTTCTCGCTGTTATTGCCAATGGCTTGCACTGTGGATGAGACGAACATTGCAAGAATTTCTGTGTCTGTAGGCATACTGTGGAGTTCCTCCGGTGATTTCTCCGGCAGGTTGTGGGTACACGTACACCGGTGGCCGGTGGACGTGACGGAAGCAACGGCCGCCGCCTCCGCCACCAGTTGTTTTTGGGTACCTTGGAGGTAGCATGAAGGTTGCGGCGGCTGAATAAGAAGATTCGGGCGATGTAGTAGAGGGTGGTGGTGAGACTGTTTTGGTGGTTTTCGGAGCTGACAGAAAAGCTCTTATCTTCAGAGATGGTGCCGCCGGCGGCGGCGGCGGTGCAACTCTGTCGTATTCTTCGATAAGATTGGCAAGATCCTCATCGGAAGTAATTGATACAAGAGCATCTAAATCTTCTGATGGTAATTGACATCTTAGATTTACAACTGATGTTCCACACATCTCTCCCAGCTTCATCAGCAGCTCTGTAACATGCAAAAGTGTCACCCTCAACTCACAGTACTAGACACGACTGCACATTATCAATATACTAGAACTAAAAAAACGAGAAGGGACTAACCGGCAAAAGAAATGGATCGTTCGACGGAAAGAACACGGGTTTCTCCACCGTTGTAACGGAGTTTTCCATCGGGGTAACGGGGGAGAATCCGGCCGCCATAGCTGCAAAGAAACTTAATGGTGGTGGGCTTGACGGCGAGGTTCATGCTTAAAAATCTTTTGCTTTTGGGTCCAGTATTAGATACCAAAAGGGATTCTAGTAAAGAAGAAGAAGAGAAGAAGAAGAGGAAGAAGGAGATTTGGAGTGGGCTCTTCTTCAAGCCTATGTAAGGTACCATTGGGGACTTATTTATAGAGGTTTTGGGGGGAGCTCCGCCTTGGGAGGGTGGCTAAATGGGTGGTGGAAAATTGGAAAAGGACACCTCTCCAAGGCTTAGGTAAGTTAGATTCCCATGCCCAAATGGGCCCATGGGTAAATTTGAAAACATTTTTATCTTTTCTATGATAAACTCCAAAATCTTGAACACAATTATCGTCTCAACTCTTATAATTTAAAAATAATAAATAAGTAAAGAATAATTTTATTTATTATTATGATAAAACATTATGGTAAATTAAATTACTTTCATATTAAATTCAAAATCCAATCCATTCTTTATTTTAACAACAACATTGTAATCAATTGTGTACAAGGTGGTCCAATTATAGTTAGTTTGGCTGAGATGTTGGGCCCTGAAATTTGTTAACAACTGTCAGGATATAGTTGGATAAATACTACAATTTATTGAATTTTTATATTTTTCTTATTTTCAGAAAAAAAAAATATATTCTAATTGTGAATTAGTCTATAAGATCATGATAGCAATTGTGATAAATTTGCATAAAAATATATTCTAATTGTGATTAGAACATTTTGAGATTTTCAACATATACAAAATCATATTTCATCCCTCTAACAACATAGTGCATGTTTGGCAACACTTAAATTATAATTTAAAATGAAAATATATAATTTTATTTACACATTTCCTAGAACTCATCAACATTATCCATTTATATCCACACATTTCATAACATCGTAACTTATAATCACTTAATTTTTTATTTAAGCACTGCCAAACATTATTTAAGTTTTTAGGCCGAATGCTTTTTGAGAATTACTTGTCGAATGTTATCTTATTAAGCCTTTGTTTGAAAGTGATTATTTAAAACTTACTTTTCTTCTATACTAATTTTCAATATATATATATATATATATATATATATATATATATGTGTGTGTGTGTGTGTGTGTGTGTGTGTGTGTGTGTGTGTTTTTATGTTTTTCTATATTGTTTTTTTGCTTTTTAATCCACATTTTTTAAAAAACTCATTATATATATATATTTGTGTGTGTGTGTGTGTGTGTGTGTGTGTGTGTGTGTGTTTTCATGTTTTTCTATAATGTTTTCTTGCTTTTTAATCCACATTTTTCAAAAAACTCACTTTTCGAAAATTCTCCTCCACATAAAACATAGACTTTGAGGTTCCACTTAAAAGATTAAACTTAAGTAGAGGTTTAAAAGGTTAACATATATGTTATTTATGCATTTTATATTTATTCGAAATGAAATTTATATTTTATGTAACTTGTATTCCTATATTAATATATCACCGCCTAACTAGTGTTTAAAAAGTGTAAATTGTGGCCAGGAGAGGAGATCAAGTTTCAAACTTTACGAGTTTAGGCAAGGCCTAGTAAAAAAAAAAAAGTTTTCCTAGTTTTATATTTATTTAGAATTTTTGATCATTCAAAAATTATTTAATAATTAAAATACTTATCAAATATCTAAAATTATAAAATACTACATTTACTTAATAATTTCTACAATTAGTCAATTATACAATTTTAAAGTTTTCGAAAATTAGACTATTCTTTATAGTTTTAACTTCCAACAATACAAATTCTACTTGGGATTTTCTAACATGTTTTCATTTTTTACTTTTATAGAGATAAAATCATTTAAAAATTTAAAATTAAAGTCAAAGTCAAATAAAGAACTTTAAAAAAAATTAATTTAGTGCCATTAGACGCTCATTGTAAAGGCATGGCATTTCATCCGCGCCTAGGCGGATTTTTTTAAAGAACTACCCCAAACTAAATAAAAATGGAAAAACTAAAAACAATTAAATTAAGTTAAAAACTAGTCTATTCACCCATAAAACTGGCCAAAATTTCATTTCACTTATTTATTTTTCTATTATTAAGGATTACTTGTTGCCTAAAATTATTTGTCCTTTTCATTATTCAACAATTGTCCAAGATTACATGACTCATTCTGGGCCATGTTGGTCCCACCAGAACATGCAGTGACTCCTACATGGTCCCACTTGGACATGCTTATTTGCACTTGTGGGTCCCGCTTTCTGGTCCAAAAGTTTGCATATCCATACCAATACCATCAATTATGCTACATATATGTCACCTCTTTTTCCTATTCCTTTTTCGATTGGTTTCGAAATTTGAGCCACTACTCTTATTGTTCCAAAAAATTAATATTTCATAAGATTCACAATTTTTATCAAAATTTACAAAAAAAAATAATTTTATAAAAAACCACACTGGCTAAAAAAGAAGCAAGTAGTCTTCCTATAATAATTGTACGATTAGGTTCAAACTGAGAAGCAAAATCTAACTCCATAAAATTTAAAATACGAGGACCACGATCATCACAACACAAGCTCAAACAATTTCAAAGTTGAAATTAATTTTACAACTATAATAAATATTTTAATGTCATGTTTTAAAAGTTGAAAATCGACAACACAATCTTCTCATCGAACATGTCGAATCCACCTTTATGAATTTTTCTTGGTTCATTTAACAAAGACAATGGCACCAAAAATTTCAAAATTTCACTTTAGATTAAGGAGTGAGATTTCACAAGATTATTGTCATCATGACTCACTTAAGTGCTCATTAATGTGCCTTTTTTAGGGAAGTTTGCACTGGAAATTTCAAATCTTTCAAAATAGTGCAGATAACACTCAAACCTTTAAATTGTAGCAGATAACCTCAAAACTTTTCAAAATTTTACTGGTCTGAAGCATTTTTGTTCAAAAATTCATTGGTTGACCAAAAGTCAAGCGATAGGTTATACTCAAAAGTTTTTTATTTCTAGATTTTGAGCTCGAAATTAAAGAATGGTCATTCTTTGCGGAAACTTAGGGACTGTTCTCTTCATATTTCAGTTTTGAGTTTGAATTCATTTTGAATTTTGTGTTTTAAGTGTCAATTTTGAGATTATTGAAAACGCATTCTTTTTGTCATTTTGAAAAATTGTTTCAAAAAAAAAAAAAAAAAAGAAGTTTTGGCTTGATTTTAATTGAAAACAGTCAAAACGACTTTTTTGACATTTTCCGTTTTCTTTATAAATTTTAAACTCGTTTTTTGAAATTCGTTTATGAAAATAGGTAAGTAAACGTGTTTTCAGTATTTTCGAAAACTGAAAATTAAAAGTGGCCTAAAAACAGTAAAGAGAACATGTTCTTATATTTTGGCCCCTTCTTTTTTCGTCGATCCCTTGTACTCACATTATATTAAATTCAATTAAAAGGACTGCCACCCTAATGGGACAACATCAGAGAAAAAAATTCTGCCAATAAATTAAGATAACAGAATAAAATGAAGACAACCTAATTGGATGCTAATGCTTTCAAATTTTAGATAGAATATTGAAATACTTTTGACGTGTAAAAATGTTGGTAGGGGGAATGTCCACAAGTGCGACTTTAAGAAGTGTGTGAAACACTATATGATTTTGAAATTTATTATTTCAGAAGGAATTAGTAACACGTGGCATTAGATTTTTAACCTAAATGTTTGGTACATTCAAAGACATGTTTTATCATGATTTGATACAACATATGCACATGTTGCATGATGACGATAAAAGCACTTTAATTCGAATTTATTTTTTTATTCGAGACTCATTAAGTGGTTAATTCTTTAAGAAACGAATTTCAGTTAAATTATGAAGAATACGGAATTGACACATGTTATCGACTTTATGCTTTTCTCATAGTGCAAACACATTTGTTTGTTGAACTACTTCATTAAAGAATTTTCAATGCAATTCTCAACTTACCAACATGGAAAGTTACAAATTGCAACTAATACTAAGACAAAGATTCAGTTCTTGTAAAATTAGAAGTTACCCTTGTTTTTAATACAGCCAAAGAAAAACGATAATTTCAATCATATATTTGCAACTATTACCAATTTATTAAAAATGCATTCAAGGAATCCAATATTGCTCTTCTTAAAAGAGTTACTAATAAATTTACTTGAAATTCCCAAATAGACTTTACACCAATGATCATAAGGACAGCACCAATAGTTTACTATGATCCTCTTAAAGCCTATTTAGCAGGGCTTGTGTTTCTTGTATAAAAGATTTATGAGAAAATTACTTTCAATCAATTTTTTCTAAGGGTCCGTTTGATAGCAAATGTGGAAAATGGGTGGAAAGAAAATGAATTCTAGGGAATTGAATTGCCTAAAAATTGTTTTATTGGGAATTGTAATTAATTGTGTTTGATTGATATAATTTTCCACCTGGAAAATGTTAAAAGTTTGGTATCCGTTTGACTTTCTTTTTCATGGAATTATCCATTAAAGTGATCATTTCCTTTACCATTGAGTCTAGAATTTGTTTCACTTTTTTTTTTTAAAATTACCATACCGGATAACATTCGTTTGGTTTTGTTTGATATGAAAATTGTCAATAAAAGTGATAAATTTTTTTAACATTGTATCTAAAAAAAATTTCAATTGCTTAAAAAAAAAAAAAGATGGAAAATCATTTCCCACCAAAATGGTGGGAATTGGTTTTCCACAAAATCAAGGAATTAGTGAGCATGTGAGCAAAATGTGGAAAATGTTTTTCATGGAAAATAAAGTGTATCAAAGTTTTCCTACAAAATTTAGACGTTCTCAAACTAAGAGAAATTTTTTAAAAATAAATTGTGGAAGTGATTTTTCAAAAAATGTGCGGTTAAAAACTATATATATATATAATAAAAATATTTTATTAAAAAATTATACGATTAATCATGAATTTGAAGAAAAATAAAATTTAAAAAATTTATATCGAATATAGACATAATTTTCAACAATAATATTTTAATACACATATTTGTTGTAATAAAAACTAAACGAATCTTATTTTACACGTTGACACAACCACCAACAACGTTATTTAAGTAGTTTCTTTGCTTGTACAGAAACAGTGCTGCCGAATTATTACATATGCTGCTGTGGCAGCATCTTTTGGTCTGTGTATTTTTTTCTATCATTGTCCAACAAGAAACTGTCAAGTGTCTTCTGTATTACTTTTGACAATATATTTTATGTACAAATATCAGATCTCTTATTTAAGAAAGGGCTAAAAAAAGGTTGCATTCCCCATTATTGTTTTTGTACAATAAAAATTTGACCAACCAATGAGAAAAGGCCACACCATTCTTTCATGACTTGGATGGTTACATGGAATAGAATGCAAAGAAATGATTAAACGTGCAACAATTACTTTCGATCGTGAGCATAATAATGTATCATGTTCTGTTTATATCATATCAGGCGAGCAAAATAGAAGCCAATGAAAGAAGAAAAAATCATTGAAATTTAATATAGCGAAGGACCAAGAAATCCGACAACATTAGCCATGAGCCACAAATATTTTAGTAAAAATAATACAACATGATCATATGATTTTTAGTAACTAATTCATTGGCTTAACAATCTATGCCCTCTTTGTAGGGAAGCGTGCCTATAGTAGGACCGGCCATGGTTCGAACATTCTTTAACACGAGTCATGTTTATGAATAATGTGGATCTCATATTTTTTGGCTTTTTCGGGTGTTTATACTATTTATATTACGCCTCGTATAAATAGCTAGCAGTTCGAGAATTTTTCTTTTTAACAACCAAAAAAATGGTACTAAAGAAAGAAATATAAAATTGATATAAGTGTAACGTTTCATGTTGTAATGCTATTTCCGAATCATTCTTTTTCAAGTTGGTCCGTCTAATTTCATCTAAGGCTCAGCCCAAATACAAGCAATGTTGGGTTTCTAACATCTCAGTTTCAATTGAAAACTCCTGCAGAAATTTCAGATATATTTTCATTTTTGGCTCAAAAAATAATAAAATAAAGAAAATGTTTGATTTTTTTATGATAAAAGTCGATAAAATGTATGATTGAAAAGTTAATAAGTTGTGGGTCTCATGAATCTATGGTTAAAATTGATATTTGACTTCACAAAATTTTGGCAAAGTTTTATCATAGAGAAATGGTTTTCTTAATCTCGATTAAGCCTTGCTTTGATCAATTATGTTTTAGGCTTTCTTACTTCCTTTTGTTTGATTTAGACTAATTTACTTGGTTAAACCAACTTAAATTGAAGTAGTTGATACAAAATTAGTACTAAGCCTAAAACCAGTCCTCAGATTTTGGAGGCTTTAGGCCAACTTCAAATATTGGGGCACTAGAAACATTTAAAATATACATAATAATATAATAATTCATGAAATAAAAATATTTAAAGTTACAAAAATAATAATCTAAAACTTTCAAAATGTTTAAATTAAATTTACTTTTCTAGAATTTCTGATTGAAAATCAACAATTATACTGTAACAATCAATCTGTTTTAGAACTTCTTTTTCAATAGATGACATGACTAATTCATTCAACCTTGTGACGTTATTGACTGAATATAGGATTTATCAACTTTAACTTTGAGAAGTTCTTTTCGATAGATGTAATTGTAACTGATATGGTTAATAGTATTCTATATGTAATCCACATATTTGGAAAACAACTGTTCATCTTTTTTATATAGTCTAGCACTTAAATCTCCTTTTTAAGTCTATTTTGAAAACTCGTTTCTCACAATTTCACAATTCGAAAAATAACTCCAAGCCATCAATACCAGAATACCTATCGTGCTTAAAAAAAATTCTTCATGCTTATCACACCAACACTTTTTATGAAATTTAGGTTCAACACTTGTTTGGTAGGAGATTAAAATTTAGATTTTAATCTAAGTCAACATTAAAAATTAATTTTACTTACATTTTCAATGTGACTCATAACTTTTGAACAACACATTTTATAATATTTTTTTAAAATCAATTAAAAATCTGATTTTATTTCCCATCAAACAAGGACTCAAAGTGATTCTTCCTATGAGTAATACGCTTTTCTTGAAATTTAGGTTTAACCTCCATTTGAGTAATGATTTCTTTAACATTAATCTTGTCAGATTTAAATCATGTTTCTCTATATATTATAGAAAATAAATACTTTCAAGTGACTAATAACAACATCGATAGATATGTCGTTACTTTGCAACATTTTGCTTTATTAATAACAAATAATATTGTACCAAATAATCATGTCATAGTATTAGAAAATAAACTTTTACCATATCTAAATGCCTTAAGGTCGTTACATGTTTTCACAAAATGTTTTAAAATGATTTTATGGCTGTGTCACTAGAAGAATTTAAGTGTGTGTCTATGTGTGATGTTGCTAAAGAGGTTTGAGATATTTTACAGATCACACATGAGGAACTTAGGCTGTTAAGAATTCTAAGTTACAGTGTTAATCATTAGTTTTGAAGAGATTAGGATGAAGGATGATAAGGCCTTCATTGACTTCTATGTAAGCTTGAATGACATAGTTAATTCTAACTTCAACTTAGGTGAGAGAATTCCCGAACCTAAGATTGTCAGAAAAATATTTAGATCCTTACCTAAGAGATTTATGCCTAAAATCACGGTTATAGAGAAGATTAAGGACATAGATGCTATTAAGGTTGAAGAATTGGTTGGATCTCTCCAAACTTATGAACTAACATTAGTTAAACCTAATAAAGATAAGTCTCTGACCTTGAACACTATTAGGGATGATTATCATGAATTTTCTGATTCAGATTCATTTAATGATAAGGAAATGGCTTATTTTGTTAAGAATTTTCAAAAAATGTTTAGAAATAAGAAGAAACCTCAAGGGAGACATAGATGTGTTTCCAGTGACTCTAGAAAGAAATCTAACACTATGAGATGTCATAAGTGTTAAAGTTTTGGCGACTATAGAGGTAAGTGCCCTAATGGTAAGAAAAATTCGGGTAAAGCTATGAATACAAGTCTAACTCAGATAATCAAAGTGAGAGGTCCACTCATGAGGAGAGTGTGAAGTTTATGGCCTTCACTGTTAGGATTAAAAGTGAATTTGATAAGGACATTGAGAAAGTTGAGGAAGTAGATAGTGGTGAGCACTCTGAGGAAGATTTTAAAGATGAGGAAGAGATTCGTGAGGCTTATCAACAATTATTTGAGGGAATTTTAAGACTAAGAAGGTGAATAAAGCTGTGCTTAAGAAGATCAATGAACTTAAGCTAGTTAGAGGGAAACTTGTAGCTGATCTTCAGGAGTCTACCTTGTGTCTCAATAAATTAGATACTGTGAATCAATCCCTAGAGTCTAAGATTAAGAATCTTACAGGTGAACTTGAGAAGTCCTCTAGGAAAATTAGTGAGCTGACCATTGAGAATGATAAATTAGAAATCTATGTTAATAACTTTCTGAACGAACTTGAATATTCCAAGTCTCAACTTGTTTTCTCCAGTGGATCTCAGAAATTGGACAGTTTTTTGGAGTTGAACAAGCTTGTTGGGAATATGGGAGGTCTAGGATACAAGCAGACCGATCATATTAGGGCTATTACTTCCAAAACCATTTTTTGTTCGTGCCACCAACCAACCTATGTATGTTCATAATCCTGAACTCAAAAACAAGTATCGTACGATAGAGGCCTACTAGACAGCGTATGACCTACCAACCTAGAAATGGATATCAGCGACCACATAACTTTGAACTTAAGTTTATCCCTACTTGTTTCAATTGTGGTGAGTTAGAACATATAAGTCCTAGGTGTCATAAATTCTAGAATAGAAACAGAAATCAGCATTTTACTAGAGATCAAAATCAAGATTTTGATGGTCGGATTGACTTCTTTTCTAATCAAGTGAGTCATTTGACCAAGTTAATGAAACGTTGACTCAGAATAAATCTTTCATTAGACAAGTTTGGGTTAAAAAGAGTGATCTAAAATTTTTTGAAATCGATCACGGTGTTCTTAAAAGTAAGAGTTGTATACCTAATTGATTACGTGTTTTTGATGTATGCGCTGCTTATTAATTGTGATTAATTCATTATTACATGCATCTCATTCTTATTTTACTTTTTAAGTAGTTTGATTTTTTTTTAAAAAAAAAAAAAAGAGGGGGAAGAAAAAAAATTGAAAATTGAAAAAAAGAAAAGAAAATTGAATTGAAAAATAAAAAAGGGGAAGGAAATTTTTTTCACTATTGTATGATATATGATTTACTTGAACATGTGTGTTGTGACCAAATATGAGGTTAATTGATGTGTTGTAGCATATTTTTCATTGCTTTGTTTAAGTTTATGTGAAGCACTTAGTTTAGGTTTCTTCGTGAACCATTTACACTGCACATACTATGATCTTGTGAGTGGGTCTTGACCCAGCGTGTGAGATTTGAGATGGCCGTCATCTGTTGGTAAGATAACCTTGAAGATGAATTAACTTTAATTTAGTAGACCTAAGCTTTAGTATATTCCTTTAAAAAAAACGTTTCATCTTATACTTTTTTTCGGAACCTATTAGATTTGAGCAATTAAACCTGAGTGATTTCTTATAACCTGATGCCCTATGGTCTATTGACTTGGAGTCATTGGTCCAAAACTCGTTACAGGGGTCATTGCTTAATAGAAAAGAGTCTACACATAACATGTGAAAAATTGAAAAGAAAATGTATATATGCTCAAAGTCAGGGGGAGAAAATAATATTATACATGAAAAATGAGCTTCATTTATAGGTCATAATATGCATTATTTGACTTTCATTATTTGGAGAATAAACTTATTTAACAGTGATGTTTAGTATGTTATTTCTCATAAATTTAAGGTTTGGAGTCTTGCTCACAAGGAATTAGTGGCACTTTTCACACATAAGTCACTTATACAATTTACTCCATAGACTTGAACTGAGCATGTTGGAAAGTTTATTGATCATTGATTATATTTGTGCATGCTATCAACTGCATATTTTGGTTATTATATATTGTATTTATAGTTTCCTTAGTCATTTGTGACAAAAGGAGGAGGGGGGAGATGATGATGGCATTGTAAATTTTGGAGAGTTTACAGTAGGGAGAGATGATAGTATTTCATGATTGTATTTGTAGTTTTGCTTTATTGAATGCTTAGCTTTTTTGAGTTTTGATGTCATGTGATATTAATGTAACATTAGTATTACTTCTCAATCTAGTTAACATATTTATGATAGTATGTTTCAAGTGTTATATTTCCAATTTGACGTGCTTTTACACTTGATATTTGAGTTGTTGATTTCAGGAAACAAGTTTCAAAGAATGCAAGAGACAAACATTTAGTTTGAGTTTGGGTAGATTAGTTTTTGTTTTTATTTCCTTGACTTGTATTGTATCGTTTTGTCACAGAATGTCAAAGGGGGTGATTGTTAGGACTTAAGTTGTATTGACAATTCTTTAGACAAAATGATTATTATAAAAGAAAATCATTATTACAAAGAGTTGTAAAAGTCAACAAGTCTTTTGAGTTGTTGTATAGAGGAACTAGGAGTGTTTGTGTTCGAATATGGAACATGGAGAAAAAGTCGTCGAATTTATGCTAGCCTATCGCCAAGTTGATGCTCGAGCGCTCAAAACAGAAACATTGTCGCTTGGCGCTCGAGCGACGATATTTTTCGAGAAACCCTAGTTCACGATTTTCAAGAGTTCTATCTATCCTATATTACCCAAATACTTCCTATAATAAAATACCCAATGCCCATTACGTTTTTGGGTGCGGTTAATCATTATAATACATCCTCATAACATTATTCCAAGATTCAAGAACATATCTAAATATTGAGATCAATCAACCATAAGTTGGGAAAAATATCAAATTCAAATAATTCAAAACGCCCATTTCCTAGATATAGTCGAGAGGTACTTTCTCAATAGCTTTCAGAGGTTGTTGAAGATTGAAGGAAGTTGGACCAGAAGCACATGAAGAGTACAAGAACAAGATGTTCTTGGTCATCCACAAGAGATAGACAATTCCAGAAGATTGGGAGCAGGTGTGAGTGAAGCACGTTCCAACGTGTTTTGGAGATTGCGGGAATTAGATTAGCGAGTCTAGTGGGTTTTCTAGGCTAGATTATATTGTAAGTTCTTATTATCTATGATGGAAGTTACTAGCTTAGTCCCGAAGTTTCTACTCAGTTAAGAGTTTTCTCCGTCAACAAATCTTGTGTTATTTACTTTTTATTTATTGCTGTGGTTACTTGATTGACTAAACATCTAGAATAATTAAAAAGTGAATTGTTACTTTTAATTGGTAATTTTTAATTCCGCGCTATTCAGTTCCCTCTAGGTGATTTTAGGGTCAAACTCATAACTTTCAATTATCATAAGCTTAACTTCTTAAATCAACAATATCAAGATCATGTGTTTTCAAAGCATCTAACAATTTTCCAAACCCGTAGCATCATCCACCTTAAGGAATCACAAAAGAACTATTCTACTTTAGTTGGACTTGCCAAGATATCTAGAATACTTATAATTAATTCGTTCTACCGAAGAAGACAAAAATCGAGTTACCATCCGAGTACAATTTACAAATAAAGAAAATATGAAGAAAAATTTGCAAGCAATATACTAATCTAAATTTTTTTTATTATTATTTATAAATTTAATAGAATAAAGATCTTTTGGTGCCCTCACGAAAGAGGGAATTTAGGCAATCGCCTACCTCGCCTATAGTCAAAGTTGGCACTGATTAAGCCCATGTTTGAGCTCCACTTTTTAGAATAGATTTTGTGAAAAAAAAAAAAAAAGATTTTTTGAAGAATGTATGATTAAAAAGTAGAGAAAATTTTGAATTCATGTGCAAAATTATTTTATTGTGCGAATGTGTTATTGAAAATGAGTTTAATGAAAAAATGGACGTGCAAAATATTTTCAATATAATGCACATGATTGAAAAAGACTAGATGTGATTAAAAAAGAGACGCTTGACATGTTTATTTAATATTTTGTAGAGTATAACTATAATTAAAATTTAGGGTAAACTAAAATTTTAAGTTGGTAAATTCTAAAAAAATAAGAGATAAAAGATTACAATTGTCTAGACATTGGTTTTTGTGGTGGATTTAATATTTTCATGATCAATTTATAAAAATTTACTTTGGGCCAATTTTATGAATTAAAAAAAAAAAAAATTGCCCTTGTTGAGATAAGGTAGTATAAAATTCTATATATCACTTGTGAATGACCTTTAAAAGAATTGTCACATGTCTGACTTTTGATGAATATATGAATTCGACTTGTATGTGAGAGACGTGTTGAAGATAACATTTTAATACATAATCATGTCCTCTCTCTAATTGTTTAAACTTTTAAACGTGATATTTAAACAAAATTCGAGCCCTAACATTCCAATAATTGGTTTACTAGTTTTGATCATCCAAAGCATGCAATGGAAGACGAAGACAGTTTGAATACTTCTGGGGTCTCTCTCTTTCTTCAAGATTTTATTTTGTCACACATAATTTGAATGCATTCAAATTTTTTGCAAGTGGATAATAGGATTCAATGGCCTTCAAAAAAACACAATCACCACTCATTCTGATAAATCAAAGCAAGAATACAAAATAAAAAAAAATCCAAATTCCCTTTCACAAATTCTCAACATATTCTCTTCTCTCTCTCTAAACTCACCTTTTTGTAATAAGTCATGAATTTTTGCTGTTTATCTTCCACAAGAAACACTAGTCTTTACCTCCTAAAGCATAGGTTTTCTGTGTTTTGCAATGAAAGCCGGTTTCCGAAGAAAGAGTTACTTATTTTGAAGCCTCAACAGCCACCGATTTCGCTTGTGAGATTAGGGAAACATGGATTTATACGCCCCTCTGCCGATCTTTCGCTGAAGCCGAAGGTGAAGAAGGCAAAAGGGTTCTTGAAGTTAAGGAGCATCAAGGAAATGCAAAGCCTGATGATGATGAACTGCCTGGAATGGCCGAGGCTTTTAACATTTCTTCTAATACAGCTTCTGCTATAAGTATATGTATAGCATTTGCTGCTCTCACTTTCCCACTTTTTATGAACTCTTTAGGACAAGGATTGCTCTTTAAGACTAAAGTATTGTCGTATGCTACTCTTTTGTTCGGATTCTACATGGCTTGGAACATTGGAGCTAACGATGTTGCAAATGCGATGGGAACATCAGTTGGTTCAGGGGCTTTGTTGCTTCGGCAGGCTGTTTTGATAGCTGCAATACTCGAGTTCTCGGGGGCCTTACTGATGGGGACAAATGTCACCAATACAATGCAGAAGGGCATTCTCGTTGCTAATGTTTTTCAAGGGAAGGATACTCTGCTTTTTGCTGGATTGCTCTCTTCTTTAGCTGCTGCTGGTACTTGGTTGCAGGTTCAGTTTAAATTACTTCTGTTTCTTGAAAATACTATTAAGAAATAAATCCCACAGTAAGTAGAGAGAGAAATATAACCAACAAATATCGATTTGTGCCACTCCTTTTGACAAGATTGATATTTTGATATAGAAGTCTATTAAACTCCAACGAGCAATTAGTTTTGTTATAGACTCGAACGACCGTACAGATTTCAAGATTTTTTCCCTCAAACGAGCCACCATCTTGTGGAGACATGTTAAGATGGAGTCCAAAGTCTTAGTAAACACAAATTCTTCACAATCATGTCCACAGAATTGCACCAAAGAAAACAGCTCAATTTGGAAAACTTTAAGCACCTGGGCAACGATTAGGAAATTCTTAGCCATATCATTGCATTACGAATATGAAGATATTGTAACCCATGCAAACTTTTCAATCATATATTTGGTTATGTCGGAATCATTAACTTTCCGCCTGAAATCCCGAAATGTAGATATCAAATGATAGAAAGTTGCAAGTATTTTTTGCAAAAAATTTAGTGAATTTCTTTGAAATTATCTCATTGATAAGAGAATCTCTGTTCGATAGCAAGTTTGCATCAGTGACTATGATCACTTGCAATCACAGTATTCACTTGCAAATTGCACATACTATTTTTCATCGAATGACATCCTAAGTCCTCGTTTTGTCTATCAGGTTTCATCGTACTTTGGTTGGCCAGTTTCGACTACACATTGTATTGTTGGATCCATGGTGGGATTCGGACTTGTCTATGGAGGAACTGTTGCTGTCTTTTGGAGTTCATTGGCAAGGGTAACTTCATCATGGGTAGTCTCACCTTTGATTGGAGCAATGGTGTCATTTCTTGTCTACAAGTGCATTCGTAGGGTGTGTTCTTACGCTTACTCTGAAACCTAGTATCATATCAATTGAATTGATGATGTCTGTCCTAAAGTCTGACCTTCTTCGCTACTTCTAGTTTGTTTACAGTGCTCCTAACCCGGGACAAGCAGCCGCTGCAGCCGCACCAATTGCCGTATTTCTATGTGCCACTGGAATCTCTTTTTCCTCGTTCCCTCTCTGCAAGACCGTCCCTATAGCTCTCGCCCAGGCATTAGCCTTCGGCACAGCTGGTGCTATTATAGTCAATAGAATCATCCGGAAGCAACTAGGT
>CAIGRT010019223.1:0-17961 GCA_903798405.1 Fraxinus platypoda | reverse complement strand
AAACTACACGAATCAAACGGACCCTAAATTCATTTTAGCTAGAATTTAACTTTTTAATGGACATTTTTATGATCAAAGAATGAGACTTGTATAATAATAAAGTAAAATAGAACTGATTAGTATATTAAGAAGGAAAATAATACATCAACTTGAATGCTAACAAAATCAAAAGATAGACACTTTCATAAATTTATTGAACTGTTTATGACATTAATTACAAAAGATTATCCAGTAGTCACTTCACTTTCAGATTGGCCAAAATAAATGAACAAATGAATCAAGTCAGTGCCAAAACTGGTGGGCCTGTTTTTAAGGGAAAAAAAATAAACAATTAAAAAATGGAAAGAGGAGAAAAAACAAAGAAATAATCCCAAGGGCAAAGTGAAATTAAAATTCAAGATCATCAGCATTTGGGAAGATCCGACGGTGGAGGAAGGAGCTTTTGATTGGGAAGCTTTCCATCCAAGACAAGCCATGCCATTTTCAAACCCCAGCTTGTGTGCACTTCCAGGTGACAATGCATGAACCATACACCTATTAACACGCGATTGAGTTGATCATAATTATCAAATTGAATCAAGAAAGAACAAAATTCTCCAAAGGTAGCAAAAACAGGAAATTCTTGTCAAGATTGTTAATATGAGTCGTGTACTTTATTTGCATGTTTAGTAACATAGATTAGACATTATTAGATTCTACTAAGTTAATGTTTGCTCAGTTAAAAAGAAACTATTTTTTTCGGCTTATTTGAGCAATATGCACAAACCGTCAAAATAAAGTTAAAAAGTTGAACTATTTCGTCTAAAAACATAAATAGATAGAGAAAGTTAGTCCTACACCGACCTGGATTATCGGCTAAAAACCGAATTGCAACCCATCCACCTGAGGGCACGCCAACCGTGTTCCTTTCAATTGGATCAACAAGATTGAAGTTTTCAGGGTCCTTGTTAGGATCGTAGTTTCCAAATCCTTGTCCAACCACAAAGAAATTAAAGCCATGCAAATGAAGAGGGTGACTCTCAGCACCAAGAATGCTAGTATCCTGCATGATGAGCTCAACACTAGTATTAAATGGCAAAACCATAACTTTTGTCCCATTTCCAACCATGGTATTGTTTGGAGGGTTTCCAGTGTAGTTGAACCAGTGGAATGGATTGATTGGAAAATAAGAGCTGTATACACCTTTGGATTGGCCAAAGAAATGGGATTGGAGTAAAGCCGTGTTTGGTTGTACAAAAGATATATTATTAACTGATGCTGCGAATTTGGTTCCATTTGGTCCTTGACATGTCTGGTTTTTCTCACAAGGGCTTGTCCCGAGGCCGACTGTGAAAAAGAAACGTTGATCAACTCTGTCAGGGACATTAGCGGGGAACTCCCGACTGGCTAAACTATGCAGTTTTTTCATGAAATTTGTGGCGAAGGACGTGTCATTTAGAGGGGTTAAAGTTGGCTTGAAGAGGGGAAGATTCTTGATGGAGAAGCTAGAATGAATTGGGGACTCATATTCTAGAATTCCAGCAACTGTGGAGTTGTCAAAAGTGCCTTGTCCAGTAACATATGGTCTAGCAGTCATGAGAAAAGTGGCACCTGGAAAATTAGGTTTTGTTGTAAGAAGAACATTTGTGGTTTGTCCAGGGGTAATAAGAATTGTGTCAGTTTCAAAGGGTTTAACATAAATTGCATCAGCTTCAACAACTGTGAGAGTATGGTTTGCAATACTGAAGAAAAGCTCGTCATTGAGCGCAGCATTGATCATACGGAGGAGGTAAGTTTTTCCAGGCTTAACCTTCAGCTTGAATGTATCTGTCAAGAACAAGCATATGACATGAAGAAAATGTAATACTCTACAGTATATAAAAATAAAATAAAAAAAATCTTATCCATCGTACTATGGAGTTAAAATTTGGTTCGGTTCGGTACCTTTCCTGGAGCAGTTGTACAAGAGCCCTGGCAATCCGTTGATAGTATAGGCATCAGAAACATTTGGACCACCACCAGTTTTTAAAGCTTGGCTAATTATGGCCTCAGGATCTGTATTGAACCATTCTCCTGTACATTACATAGTCACAGACATGTTTAAAATTCAAAGAGAAATGCATGCCATAAGTTTGTTAGCACTATTGAGTCGAGCATTCAAACTTGCAACACGAGCCAGTATTAAGGGTGTTCATAAAATTTGTGATTACCAAATATGATGGGGACTTCCTTGTAAGGTTTTTGAAATGGATAAGGCACATTATGCTTGGGTAGAATGATTAGAGGACCATAAACAGTTGATCTTAGCCATGAAATATGTGCATGCCACCAAAGGGTTCCCCTTTGGCCAATTATGGTGAAATTGTACACATAACTCTGCCCAGTTTGAATGGGACACTGTGTTATATACGCAGGTCCATCGGCCCATCCACTACGCAGCTGTCGAATTCCATGCCTGTAATAATACAGTGAAATATAAACTAGTAACTATATATAAATGGGAAAAACTATATGTACGGATTTTTTTTTACAGATGTTTTACACCCACTCACATGTGTGGGGCTCACCAGAATAAAAAATGAAAAAAAAAACCACCCACCCCCTGCATTGTGTGTATCTGGTGGTGTTTTGTAGAACTATGCTTCTTTGATTGAAATTAAAGGGAGGTCCCTTCGAGAACATTTGATAAAATTGGGACGATTCAGGGAAGATCGCATTGCCCCAATGTCATCTGTGCAATTGCACGCATGAATCGAGAATAAATAGTAAAAGGAAGAAAATGAGCTAAGAGTATTACCAATGGATGGAGATATTGTTCGGAACATGATTTGTGACTTTGATAAGTAGATGGTCACCCTCGCTAGCTACAATGCGAGGTCCGGGAAATTGCCCGTTTACAGTGACCATGCTTTTTGTGTGGCACAGTCGTGTCACGCTTTGCATTGTGATCTACAAGAGAATTCAACAAGAAATGTAAATGTGAAATCAACAAGTGCACGTCTATTAATTATAACCACAAAATTACTACAGTACAAGATAGAGGATGCTATAATGATCAAAAGCAGGCTTTTTAGACCTACTACTGAAAAAAAAAACAATTAAAAAGCTGGCTTTTAAGCACGGACAAATAGAGTGATACAGGGCCAAAATCATATTATAAAGACATACATTAAACTCGTAATGCCTGGTTATGCCTCGTGCATGCTGAGGAAGAAGACACAATGTGATGAAGAATCCCAATAAAGCCAGCAGTAATTGAATTGTATAGACACCCATAATTCTATCTCTTCTCTTATCTCTTCTCAGAAAGAAGGGCTGGGATTGTTGACTGAAAATTCAACTTTCAGGCATTGAGGTTTTATAGAGGTATAGATTGGGTGTTTGGTTGATTAGGTGACGAGTATGGAACAAATTAAGGACAACATTAGAAAGAAAAAAAAAAAAATTCTTGGAGAAAATGTAGTTGGAAAACAACATTAGAGTGGTGTCAAAGACAATGTAGTTCTGTTTGTCCAATTGTACTCTGTCAAATCTTCCTTACTCGTGATGTTTTCTACTTTTGTTCACAAGAAGCTGATTTATGATATTGAACATAATATGGCAGCTAAAAGGGGCACGTCAAATCATTTAGAATGTGCGTGTGATATTAAGTTGGGCTGTTTTTATAGTTTGAAAAGTTAAAAATTTAAGTTAAAATTAATGAGTAATCTTAATCGCATATTTTATGTGACTTATAAGTTTTTAATCATATATTTCATCAACTTTTATTAAAATATAGTAAAAGCATTATTTTTAGTAAAACCAAATAAGGACTTAGTCTCCTCGCGTGCAGTTCTAACTAACTACGTTAAAGTTTTTAATATCTTCACAATTTTTATAAACGGTTAGCAATGAAATTTGAATTCAAGATGCTAATGCTTTGATATCACGTTGAATCACATTTAGATGAAAAATTAAACTGCGCGAAAGTGAATACGTTTATTTAGAATTTGTTTCACAAAGTGTTTGATAAAGTTTTAAATAGATTCTTTGTGTACGTAGCCACATGACCATCCTAGTCTCGTATTATAGTTAAAAACGGCAAATGATAATAAATAACGATCATTAATCTTTAAATTAGTGTTGAAAATGTTATAATTATGCAAGAAATTAGATGATTTAATATGCTTTGGTTTGAATGCACGAAATTCGGGTATGACTACGAGTTCATAGTATGGTATAAAATACCATCATTGTAGTTATACCAACTTTTTCATATCTCCATATATAATTATATTTTATATTCAGGAGAAATTTGTCATCTTTTAGATGGCCTCATTTTATATGCTATATGCCTCACAATTTAAATTTTGAAAAATTCTGTAAAATAATATAAGATGTTGAATTGGACATATTTATTTTTCTTAAAATATTTGATTCATTGACTAATTTACTTGAATACTAAGGACACATTTGATTGTAACGAATTTCATGGAAAATGTCACATTCGAGGAAAACGAATTCCACTTTGACCGTTTGATTGCAACATGGAAATGGAAATCGAATTCCAAGGTACAACCATTTTAAGCTGCATTTTCTTTATTTTCATGAAAAACGAATTCCTAAGGGTTTAGTGGGTTTTTATTTTCCAACTAATATGGAATTGAAATTCATTTCCACATTTGCCTGTCAAACGAACCCTAACTGTAATTTTAGTGCGTCAGAGAAGAAAAAACCTAAATTTAACTTACAAATGCACAAGCCAATAATATATTCATACAAAATAAATTTTTCAATTACTCATGAATATCTTGAACAGTTAAACGAGATTGTCATTCGATACAATTTCTCATAGCCTGAATTTTCATAGAGGAATATCAAGACCTTTGCCAACATCCACGCCAATTATCTGAAGTATTCCCTTGTTCAGAATCTGTGAATTAAAGAGCAAAAAATTAGAATAAATCAGTAGAAAAAATAGAAGAATATTTCCTTAATATGAAAATATTGAAATTAAAGGTAATTGACAAGAATAGGCAACAGACTGACCAGTTCAACAATAAAAGTCCCAATGAGACCAATCATGCAAGCTCTAGAGTTCCAAATTTCAGCAGTTTTAGTGAATCCAAGAAATGGGGCATTGAATTTTGGTTGCTGCTTTGGCAATTCCATCTGAAAACAAAAATTAATTCATATAAACGTTGAAAATAAAGTCTTAATTACCAACAGAAATAAATGAAAAATTCAATCTTAAGAATCCTAAGATTTACATTGGTTCGCTCTCAAAGACAGAGCCGGCTGAAGCATTAAAATATAAAATGAAGAAGGAAACGAGAAATAGAAAAGGAAAACATACTCCAGCAGGAAGTTTTGCTGCTTGAATCTTGAAAGAGGCCCTTTTCTGGGTTTTTCTGCAAATTTTGTTGTAATTATGCAGAAAAAAACAGTTTTTATTTTTATAATCAACTGGTGAAGGTGGAGTTGAAATGGGAGAAAAAGAAAGTATTTGCGAATTTGCCATGGTTTTTTGGTATTGTGATATCGCCAATGCTCAGTTCAGTGTTCTCCCACCTTATCTGCTTGGTTTCATGACCATTCGAAATTGTGTGCATCCTATTTGTTTGGGTCCCACTTGGTGGAAATTAAATGTTTATACTCATGGCTCCGTCCCTTCTAATTTATTGCAAATAATTTATGAACTTGCAAGTAATTTTTTTGCTGAAATTCAGTCTAAATACTTGAATAGTTAATTAAAGTATGCTTGTCAAATATCGATAATCACGTTCCGAGATGGTTAGGCTTTTATGCACGAAGAGGAAGAGTTAAAATGTGCGATCACACAAACTGCACAAAGAAATTATCTAAAGAAACGAGAACAATTCAATCCAAATTGCATGTCAATGTTACATTGGTATTGATCATTCCACACCTGCCAAGTTGATAAAGTTTATACTGGACATTAAAGATTTCTTAAGAGACAAACAAACTCATCAACCGCCCTATGCTCTCCTGTCTGTTCTCGAATTCTATTCAGTGATTTCAGAACCCAATTTTATGAACATGAACTCAACTGAAGATTGGAAGCAAAATCTTGAGGGCAATGCACGATAAAATAGGATATTTCATCTTCTACAACTGTCGGCATCAAATTTACTGCAACTCATAAGAGGAGAAACTGAACCCTGATCTTCCGTTGTTAGTCGACTCCAATTCCAACTTCTGGAAAGGGCTGCAAGATTATTCCAGAATATCTATCACTTTTGTTGTTTATAGGATATAAAGATATACAACGCGTAAAGAATCAGGAATGGGCATAAGATGATGGGAAAATTGCCTTATTGTCCTCAATCTATTGCCTGAGTATTGAATTGTAAAAACCTTTAAAAGGGGACATTTAATTTTAGTTGTACAATCAATCCCAGTGGAAGAAAGCATACAAATCTGTGCTAAATCATCTTGTGGACTCAGTGAAAACATACTAGAGTCATTACAATTGAAAGGAGAATTGGACAGTTTCCATCACTGAGGATTAGTTATGCAACTTGGTAGAAGAACAACTTGCTGCATTTTAAAGGTTTGGTGATCAAATTGTCACTCAAACAGTAGCCTGGGGACCAACAGTGCGATTTTTCCTAAGATGATAATAATAGGAAAATATATATAGTCGAGGATCCTAACAATAGCAGAAACAGAAAGAAATAAGAAGCATACCTGCTATTAGGATCATAATAGAAGCCATTAATGGAGCCATCACTACAGGAGAAGCAAACATAGTAAAATCCGGCTATGGTCAATCCACAGTCTGTCCCAACATTCACAAAGTATTGTTCTTTCCATCTCTGTGAAGCCAAATTAGAAGACAATAATTATAACAGAGATAGTATGAAACTCGTTTAAAAGATAATGAAAAAAACGAACCATAGAAACCGGGTCATTACCATGAATATGTGAGGATAATTACTCAAGTCCAAAGTTTTTCCTCCATCAACTTTCACTTGGCTCTGGAGAGGATTTGAAAAATTAAGAAAATATAATTTTTGCATCCAAAAAGAGACACCATGATCTACTCACCAGTAGGGGTGAAAAGGATGGAAATTTTGTCCAGTGCTTTATGTCATCTTCTGTGCTGCTCATAATTGTAAGCCAGTTATGCAAGAAAGAACTTGTATACTTAGATGTTATTTATATCAATTTTCACTACTGTTTGCTAAAGAAAAAAATAGTTTCCAGTATACAAGATAAGGAAAGGAAAAGAACATACGTTGCTCCCCACTTTCCAGTGAAGAAAGTATAATTCTTGGTGTCAACAATTTCCCCTTCCCAAAAGGTAACTACCTGAGAGGCAAGTTTTGAATAAGAATAGAGAGAATAAAGGGCGTCCAGTTACAGCAGATGGCCATAATTTACAGCAAAAAACAGCCTCTTTTTGCATTATTAATCCAAGCACACTATTGTTACAATTTATAAGAGGAATTGCAATTTTGAACAAAAGGGAGCACAGTGGCGAAGGCAATATTAAAAGCCACTCCCTTTTTCAGTCCTCACAATTTATAGAGGAAGTCAGGAAAAATGATCAACAATGATGTAGCGAATTCATTATCAGCTAAATTTATAGGGTGATAACATATACGGTGAAAAGAAATACAACTTCTGGTTAAATAAATAGAATATGCTCAATTATATATGTGCTCCGTCTTGCTCGATTTGTGGATAACTTTTTTATTTGGGAATACAAGTGTCCTAAAATAGATCCTCGTATTTTAAAGTAAATTCAACATACCATCTTACGAGACAGAAGTTAACAAAAGTGAAATAGACTTCTTCGTGATCATATGCGTAGTGACAAGGAAAAAATGAAAAAACTGCTTCCGAGTAAAGGTTTACTGGAGACGGTGAAGATGCGAATGGTGACACTATGTTGCTATAGGCCATAGGACTTGAGTAGATCATTAAATCTCTATTTTTAAAACAAGCATATGAGGTAAAGAGACAAAGTATATCTCAATTTCTAGATAAAATGGTAAAACAGTGATACTAGGACGATAAAAATCTAGCTCCTTATTTGCTTGAACTGCAAGTACCACAGACAGAACACCTAAATCATGTCAAAAGGATACTAAAAGTTACATTTTTTTCACCCAAAACAGTGAAACCTTAATACTGCAAACACAAATCCTGGTCCAAAAGGCACAAAACAAATAAGAAAAAGAAGGAAATTTCATAGACCATTGTTAAACTTTCTCTAACTCATTCTAGACATACAAGTTAGCATATTTCCAGAAATGTTCTCGAAGTAACAATGCTTACCCATACAAAAGCAAGAAAAAAGATATGTGACCATAATGGAATCTTATAAATATCTCACAGCAAAATATTCTTACTGGGGTGTCTGCCATAGGAACATTTAGAGCTTCCATTGTGCCACATAAATAACCATGATAATGATCAATGCCTTGGATTTGCACATTTACTCTCCACGCTTCGTCCTTTTGTTGACTTGAAACATTCTGAGTCCCAGAGAACCCCTGCAACAAACTTATTGATGAGAACATAATCGTTTATTCTACATACTTTCAAAACATTCTGATTCCCAGAGAATGCCTTAATACTGCACTGAAAGATGTATGCTTTGCATTTATTTAGTTTACGCAGTATGAGCATCTCAATCAAGTTGAAGAGTCCCAGATTAAAACTTCCTCGGTGTTATGACGATTATTTAAAGTCTCAACTCATTGACATAACCGTAGCTGAACTCTCAATTCAAAGGTGACATCATCACTTCCTAAGTCCCTTTGCCAAATTCCTAAGCAAATTCTCGAAAGCATTTCAAGAATGCTCTGTGTGTATTTTCTGTCCAATCACAGTACCAATTGTCATAGTTAACAAGTTTGTCTTTGTTAAAATGGAAGCAAACTTTTCAAGGTTGAGCTGCTTAACTTATTTCCATTTCTATCCTCTGGATTCAATAGCCATAATTATATAAGAATAATGCTATATTTACAAAGTGGGGATGACCCCCATGGGGTAAAATGAGAAAGCCAATTAAATGTGAGAATATGTGACACTTAATTGGGGATCATCCCCAATTTGTACCTATAGCATTACTCATAATATAATTACATCTTATTCAGAGTCTAACTATATATATATGGCTGTCCATTCAGAACAACTAACAGAAATCAACAGTCTGTTAGTCAAGGAAAGGAGGGGGGGCGGACAATCTTATTCCTCTTATCATACTGCAAACTTTAATTAAGCCTCTGTTTGGTACACTAAGAATAATATAATATAATGACCAAATATTTAGCCCATCATTAGCAATCCATGCAAATTCATTCCCTGAATTTGATATTTCCCATTTTCCCAATATTTCCCAATTGCAAATTGTCATTTTCAAATAATCCAGAATATCAAATTCGATAATCCGATCGTAACTGGCTTCACAAAAATGTATATTGTGTAGTTAATTATTAATGCTTGTCAATATATTAAAAGCCCATAAAAACTCTAATAATTATAAAACTAAAGTGGAAAAACTGAAGAAGCAGAAATTACCTGCCCAACACTTAAAAGAGTACAAGGTGGAGGAGTATTGTTTCCTGGAGTTGTACCTGCATAGTTATATTGATCATTAGTACCAAATCATCCCAATTATAATTCAAAAACATATATTCCTTACTAGTTACTACTTACTACCAATGGAAAAACTATTATTCACATAAAATAAATCTCCAATTTATGCCCACAAAATCAACGAAGAGCTTATTTTTCTATTTTTTTAAAGAAATTTGATTTTTTTTCACCAAAAAAAATACAGAATGATGTAGACCCAAATCGAGATTATGAAAGTAATCGCTAAAACTCCCAGTTTCAGTCCGCAAAAAGAACGATAAATTACAAAGCTTGATGCAGAATGTATGCAAAAAATTAAAATTGCAAAAATTGCCGAAAAGGGATCAAAATGAAAAAGATTGGGAACCTGAAACTTGGGAAGGCGAAGAAGTCTCCACTACTCTCACTGGCATTTTCTATTGCTCAAATTGAATATCTTGAAACAATCGTCAGCGTCAAGTTTTGAATCAGAAACCAGGGATTTTTTCCCCTCTAATTACTTTGCCCTTTTCCGTGTTATAGTATTCATAGCGAATTATGTGTTTTACATTGGAAAAAATTCATTTTTAGTCCACAACCTTTTCGAAATGTAACAATTTACCCAAAATTATTTTTTCGTATAGTGCATCCACAATATTTCAAAGATGTAACAAAACTTGTCATTTCCTTTATTTTGACCATTAAGCGACGGACTTGCCCTTTCAATTTAAGAGCTTGTTTAGTATTGATTAAAATCGGATTAAATTGAAAAATTAACCATTATTGTTGACTTTTATTAGACGAGTAGGACTCAATAACGATTATATTTTCAATTTTAATTGGATTTTAATCAATACCAAACAAGTTGTTAATTGTTGACCTAATTGTGAGTTCACTAAAAAGTAGAGATTCTGAGTTAAAATCTTGCTATGTGTACATAGGTGTACACATTCCCACCCCACTCACATTATGTCATTATCTATGGATCAATCTATGTACACATGGATTAATCCTTGTTGGCATTGTCTTCGTGATGGTTTATTAAACCTATTTGGTTTGGATTAAAGTTCAATTAAAATCTCAAGTCAAAGTTAGCAATTAATTTTAACCACATATTTTACGTGACGCACAACTTTTCAACCACATATTTCATCAACTTTTATCAAAACTTACCAATAATCTGATTTTAATCTCTATCGAACATGGGCAAATTCAACCATTGGGTGGTTTATTGTTCTTACACACGTTTGTTTTTGGGTTGTTGGTTTTGCTGTTTGTGGTTGATGGGTTGAGCCGTTGAGGGTTTAGACCTTGTCATTTGGTGATTTGAGGTAACGGAAAATGGACAGGTTGGTTTAGTGGGAAAAAAAAATGGATAAATTAGTGAATTCATGAGAGAGAACAATATAATAATAAGGCCATGTTTGGTACATATTCTTTCAAAACTCATTTTCAACCACACATTCTTCAATAAAATAATATTTTTCATCGCATCAATAACTTTTCTTTACTTTCTAATCACATATTTCTCATCATATCACTATTTAAAATACATTCTTTTCTCAATAATATCCATCAAACACACCATAAAATTTAAATTTTAAAAATTGAAACAATAATACATTGGTAAAAAATTTTGGAAGAAAAATGTGTGATTATAAAATAGGAAAAAGCTATGGATCCAAGTATAAAATTATTTATGATAAAATGTGGTTGAAAACGAGTTTGAGCAAAAATAAATTTTAGAAAATAGATGTCAAATTCATATTAATTAAATATCCCATTTCCTTTTAATAATTTAGTTTCTCCATATGTTGCGGGCCCGCGACCACTAGAAAAATTGCAACCATATCTGAAAAATTCATCCATGATCATCTAGAATTTATCGTTAAAAGGTAGTAAAAATAAATGTTGATTGGAATCTCACTTTCTCAACGATCCCCTTCATTCTCATCTCGACACGAAAAGTCAGAAGGACTGAAAGACTCATAAGTTTATAGTGCCCGCGGCCACTAGAAAAGGTGCATTAATGACTAAAAAATTAATCCATGATGATCTAGAATTCATTCCTAAATAGTAACAATAAATGTTGATTATCTTGAGAATAAATGATTCATATAACTTAGGGCGCTTGACAATAATTTGATATCTATCACTATAGCACAAAAGGAAATCCCTTGCTAAGTAATTATTAAAACTTTAATTAATAATTATCATAAACTTTTGTTTTTTATATAAACATATATTTAAAATCAATTTCCACGTGTAAATACAAATTAATTAGATATATGATAAAAATCTTACCCTTATTTGTAAAATACAAATCAACTTATAAACAGTGCCAAATTTTGTTAATAAAAAGTAACTTTTAAGTAATTTTAGTTTAAACTTAGCCTGAAATCAACCTATGAATCGGTACCAGTACTATGATTAACATTTTGTGACCGGAGTTTAGAACAATTTTTGGCTGAAATCAAAATCAAATTACAATGAAGGAGCATTTTAGGTTAAGTTTAAACTAAAATTACTTAAAAGTTACTTTTTATCAACAAAACTTACTCTTTGACCTTAGTCCAATGCCTTGTTTAGAGTAAGCTGGTGGGAGTGGGGAGTATGTAGGAGCAATCAAATAAGGAATAATACATCTAGGGCTAGGGTTACATGAGTGCCATTGATTATTCTTAGTAAGTCCCTCACTATACATTCTTCATTCTTTCTTCTCATGTTCAGAAGATACCTAGAAAATTAGAAATAAGTAATGCTCAAGGCCCGTTTGGTCTGATGCAATTTATTTTAAAAGCTCTTTTACAAGAAGTAAAAGAAAAGGCATAAATCCTGTTGGGAACGGATCCAGGACCATATTACAGGTCAGAACCACACAAAGGAACAAACAAAAGATGTGTAGTTAATGGTGATGCAATAATATTCTTTGAGTGAATAAAAAACAGTATATTTTTAGTACTTAAATGCATTGATTCCTTGTAGTTGGTGGCAATTTTGGAAGGATTGAGAAACAGAAACAAAGTGAAAGAAGAAAACACAAGTGTATGGTTTTATGCGAGGAAGGGTATAGTTTATTATAATTGATCTTATGACAAGGCATGTAATAATACAAAGAAAAAGGGAATCCATGTTATCTTGTATCGGACTTATTCTGCATTTTCTTGAAACTCCATCTGCCTCCGTATGTGTCTTTTTGTTTATTTATTTATTTATTTTTATTTTTTTTACTTGTTAGTTTGGAATGAATACAGACAGTGTCAGCAATACTGAATGGGAAAACGTGCTTTACTACATTGATCCATGCAGTTTTTAGGGTTCATTTGACCGTATTTTTGTTGTCTGCTTCTTATTGAAGAGTTTACTCATTATTCTCCGTTGGGTCAACTTTTTTAAAAAACTCTTCTAATCTAATAAAGTATTTTCAAAAAATATTGAAAAAGTAACTTCTTAATCTCATAAAAAATTCAGCTTTTAACTTTTCAAAAACTTTGTCAAACGAGCCTTTAGTCGGTCTTGAATCTCAAATAGCCTGCGTCCTTTGCAATCTGTTTGATTGTAACTACATTGTTATACTCTTGATTAACTTCAGATTATTGATTTCTCATTGCACGCATAACAATCCCTAACTTGATGAAAGAGGGGAGAAAAGTCCTTCACCGAAGGTCCAAAGAAAACATATATCACATCATCTCAGAGCTTAGACGTTGGACGAGTCCTTCAAATCATCAAAATGCTATCTCACATGCAAGTTGGGTTCATTTTCTTCACCAAAGGAATGACACGTTTTGAAGGACAAAGCTTAAACACTTTTTTCCAAGCTTTAAAACTATCAACTGCTGTACTCTGGGCATGAAGGAGAGGTCCCTTCCCCATTGATATTATTCTTGCAATGAAGTCTCCAATACAAAATCCAATTTCATCGTCTTAAACTAGAATTTGAAAAATAGATATGATAAACATTCGAGAAATTGCACTAATAATATCGACACATGTATGGAGATTACAACAAGAAGAACAACCAAGACATTATTCTCATGAATTCGAGGGGTCAGCTAGATGTAATAGAAATAAAATAACTGACCTTTAATAGCAGGCAATTTTAATTCTACTCTATCAATCCTAATTTTTACTACCGAGTTCACGGGAAACGGAGATTAATCCCAATTTATATCTGAGGAAAACATGGAAAATTCGGCAAGAACTTCAAGGGAGAAAAGTTAATTATATTGATAATATTCATCCAAAGAGGCCTTGACAACTGATCAAACTAAAAGAAGATATTGAGGAGATAGACTTTCCAGCTGAAATGAACAAATTTTTAAAGTGATTTGTATGTACCATTTTTCAGGTTTTACTTAACACCAAGCCGTAGCTCCAGATCCAATTCCTCCGTAGAGCTAGAACACAGTTTATGCATCTCTGATTGGGGATGGCATCTATCAAGTATTGGACTCAGTTTTTGGAAGAAAATCAATGGATTTGCATCTACTTTCCTTCTTTTGCAACTTGCAACTTCTTCATCGCTGGATGCATTTGTTCGAGTTGGATTCAAGCTCTCAGACAAATCCAAGGTCTGATAATCTTCTTTAGCCCTATTACTGGATTCTGAGATCTTTGGTTTCTTCCCAGACGAGGAAGGAGGGGATAGTGACACCATGTTCTTGTGGTGGTGTTCTTGAATTATTGGCAAAAATGAACCATGGGAAGAAACCCTTTTTTTAGAACTCACTTTCTGGTTTTGATCTGAAACCCTATTAGGATCAGAATCAGAATTGGCTGAGTTGCAAACGAAGGTATAAATCTTATCAGATTGAGATGGATATTCATGAACTTGAAAATATTGGCAAGGATTTAGAGCTAGTTCATAAGTTTGTGGAACTGGGGACTGCCTTAGTCTAGCTCTATCCCTTCTGTGGACATTCATGTGACCACCTAGGGCCTGAGCTGACCTGAATTCTCTTCTACAAAAACTGCAATTATAAGATCTGGGAGGCCATATACACCCTCCAAGAAGTCCAGATGCATCTTCTGCAAAAGCTTGTTCTTCCCATGAATCGCCGTGTGAAGCCGCAGTGGCAGCCGGTGCAAGAACGTGAGAACTCAACTCACATTTTCGCTTCGACTCAGCCGCAGCCCACGTCCAATATCCAACTTTCTCCATTCAAAAATAAAAAAATAATAATAATCTGGTTAAGTTTGCTGATCAGCTTCTTTAAAGAGATGGAAATTATGAAAATGAGCAAATTTTGGCCAAGTTAATTAGGGGGAGGAAGGTGGGGTGTTGGACACCCTAATTTTGGCTGTTTCATGCAAATAATGTTTGTTTATTTTGACCTTATTCTTCAACTAGTCCATATGTATCATCACTAATATAATTTTGTAATTTCTTGTAGGGGTGAAGACAAGATTGTTTTGAAAATTCAATAAAATGGGTCATGAAAAAACCTTGTCATACGGTCTGGGGTTGATTGAAATTAGACACAAAACTGAGATTGTGTGATTTAACTGATAAAAATGTCGTGTAAGATAATTCTAACATTTCTTCTCTTTTGTCTTTTTAAGTTTTGTGGCATTTCCTCAACTCCTCTTATACACTTTCACATTGCTCAGTTTGTTCTTCATAAATAGAAGTAAGCTACGAGTAAATTCTTTTTCGGGTCATTATTAAGTTTTTTGAAAGATCTGTAAACATTGAATCCTTAATGATCACAAGAAATTAGTTTTATTATTAATTTAAATTTATCCCTTAACATATTTTAGTCTCATCCTCTCTCTTCCATCTAAATAGCTAGCATAGTAGCATAGCATGCATTGTGGTTAATTTATACCTAGATAGAATGTTAATCACTTCCATAATTAGTTCTCCAATTCTGGAAAATAAATAATGACAAAAACCTTCAACTACGTTGATAGTTGTTATAAGTGATATGCTCTAAATCCAATCAATTTTGGACATAAACATTTTTAATATATAATTGATTCATTTCATTTATAGTAGATCTATTATTTAACTGAATTAATATTTTAATAAATTAAATAATAGAATCCGTATATTCAAGTCTTGATAATTTGTTAATCACGAGGAGTTGTGATTGTGAGATACAAATTATATATGATCGAATCTTAAATCATTCGTGGTTGTAAGTAATAACGAGATACGGATATCGCTATTATGGATAAATCATCACATGTGTCATTTCTTACTTGTGAAGTAAATAGCTGATCTCATAAGTTAAAGTGTCGTAAGACTTAAATGAAAACGTGAATATTTTGTTATAAAACAAAACATTGAAAACCCACTGGAGAAATTTCACATGGATAACTATTTGAATGTCAGTAGTTAGACTCTAACATTTGGTAATGGAATTTGTCATTCGATTTGAGGTCATCATAGTGCCTTATATGAGGACATTCATATTTTTATGATGTTGAATGTAGCTCTGTTAAGGGTCGCTGATATGACATCATTCAAGTATGTCAAAAATCATATAAAAGCTGTGAATGATCAATAGATGATTCGTCACTCTTAAATAGTAAGAGATTATGATTTACATTTCATTCAATTAAGTTGATAATGGAATCCTTAGCCATTGTGTACTCATAAGTCGAAAAAAAGTTTTCGACTTACATTGACTTAATAGTGGGATGAAAGATATAGTCGATAATTGAGATTGACACATATTCATATCTTACAATTGATTGGATCATATTGACTAAATGAAAACAGTTCAACGAAAAACAAATAAATTTGATTTTATCATACTACGTGACATTTTTCGTCATATATATTGTCTTGACACATTGTTAGATATCATTTTGGGACGATGAATATGATTTGATGACAAATTAAAAGGGGATATTTTAATTTATCGATTTTGATTATATCAAAATAATAATTCACGCTGCTCGGTATCGTGATCGAGAATTTAATGGATCACACACAAAAGGAGAACTAGAAGAATGGTATCCACTAATTAATTAATTAACAAATGTTTGACAATTAATTAATTGAATTAATTAATTTGTGGACCAAATTTAATTGATTAAATTAATTAAATATTGGATCAGGTAAAATTTAAGAGACGGGTTAAGTCCACTTGAACTTATATTAATAAGCTATTAGGATTTTAGAATAACATACAATTCATTATTTTGCTAGCACAAGAAACGAGAAACCATAATTATCACATTTTTGTTCCTTGTGTTGATTTTCATTGGAGGCTGAACAATTAGATAGTTGTAGATTACAGATTGTGATTGTATATATTCCAAGATCAATAAAGGAGTTTGTAGAATTTACAAAATGTATAATTCCTATTGCATTTTTTTTTTCAAATATAATAAAATCTTTGGTGGGAATTGAAATTATTTTATTTTTCGCTGTATATGATTAAGTAAATTTCCAACAGTTGTAACATCAATTGTAAACGTAATTGAGAATTTTATATACCTTTAGTTTATAAGTAACTAAATATTATGTTATTAACGTGTAATGCGAATTAAGGATATGATTTTGCTAGGTCTCCACAAACAAGGGCTTTCAGTGAAAAAAAAAAATTATTATTATTATTGGAGAGCATAAGCAGCAACAATAATATGTTTGTGAAAACCTAATCAATGATGATCGTAAATGAAAAAACATTTGTCTTAAATTTGCAAACCAACAAAAAAATATTTTCAGATTTTGTATATACCATACTAGCTGTACGAGAAAAAGTAGTTTTTTTATATATATTTGCAATAAAGAAATATTTATTTTTACTCTTAAAATTTAAAACACAGTTGGCACATTTCACGGAGGAATCGAGATTGATGAAGACAAAAGCATTGTGCATTAAAAAAAAAAAAAATGAATTCCAATACAACAAAGAATTCTGTCAGAAGAAGAAGTGATTAAATGATCTTATTAAACTTAGGTATATGGACTGACTAATCTGTGTCTTAAAAATCCAAATTGTATTACAGGTTAAACCTGAGATGCCTTCATTCTAAGTCACATGCCCTCAATAACAGCTGAATCAAGACAACCTTTTTATTTTATTTTTTGGACCTTTAATTAAAGAAACATGCATAAGACATGACTAAGTAGTTAGTTTAAGGATTTTATTGCAATTGTCCAAGTTAAAAATTATATACTCCCTCCATCACAAGAGTCATGCTAGTTGTACAACCGAGGTTATCGGTTGACAACCACTCACATGGGGGGCCAGGGGGGTCCACTTTTTTTTTTTTGAATTTTTTAAACATGCGGACCCCACACACGTGTAAGAGGTTGTCAACCTCGGTTGTACAAATATAATTTTCCCATCACAATTATATATGCTTGTTTCGTTTTTCACACGGATTAAGAAAGTTTCATTAATGTCATTGGAAAATTAATTTTCGTCAAAATCTTTCATAGTTTACCCC
>CAIGRT010019213.1:0-12975 GCA_903798405.1 Fraxinus platypoda | reverse complement strand
TCAATGATCAATTTACATTCAATGCGTTTCAATTTCATGTTGCAAGCTTTCTACAAATTGTAATTAAATTTTCTTTCGTCCTGAAACGATCGAGAAAATGCGGAAGATAGTCTAGCGGAGCAGACTACTGCTGCACAGTGTCCCTTTCTGTGCTAAGAAGAAATGCACCCCGTGAAACCCTGTTTGGTACACATTCTTTTAAAATACATTATTTCAATACTCATTTTCAATCACATATTTTTCAATAAAATAATATTTTACATCACATCAATAACTTTTTCTTACTTTTTAACCATATATTTCTCATCATATCACTATTTAAAATGCATTACTTTCTTAATAATATTCATCAAACACAACATTAATGTTAGAGACATGCTCTGATTAATGCTCTGATTCATGCTGTTTTATTTTTCGAGAGGGGATAAAGTGCCCAACAAAATCCCTTCCCACAATTATGTTGATCTAGGTGTTAAATAATTATTTACTCGCCTGGTAATTCTTATTTCGCTTATAGTTCAATAGTTGGCAATGATTTATTACTTAAAAAAAAAAAAAAAACTTTATTTTATTTATTTTACTACCAATTTGACCTGAATTCAGCCCTTGAATCTTTCACTCCATTCCTCTTGACTAAAATACAGGAGTCTTTGGTCAAGAAATGATCTGTCAAAAGTATAACCATCATCGTACATCAATATCAATATCAATCATGCAAAACGCTGTCTTTACATCAATTATACTCCGTTGCCTATTTTAAAGTCTTTGCACAGATTAATCTTCTTCTCCCACGTTCAAAAAACCCAACTTTTTCTACTCATTATTGTGTATTTCCACTAAACTAGCAATCCGTAACAATTTCCCTCAAAAGTTGCCTTTCAACCCACCTAAATTCTGCTGACGATCAATGATTGTAGCACACTTTTTTAACTTTTCCAGAACTTGTTCATTTTTCCAACTGGATTCTGCTTAAATATTGCCTGCAATTTCTCATTTAATTTACACCATTATTTAATGCCCTGCCAAAATATTTGATTTTTTTGATCTGTTTTCTTTTTCAACTTCACAATGTGATGTTAATTTATGGATATGTTCTGTGTAACGATCTAATTTTATCCCAGTTGTCTGCGAAAAGTCTGCCTCAAGGGATTTTAAGCTCTTTGGTCATGAAAACAGAAATATTATAACACCCGAATCTTGAAATTTTCATTTACGGTTTTCTCAAAGTGTGATACCTAAAGAAGAAGAACAGAAAAATGGCAACATTGGTCCCTGGAGTTTTGTTAAAATTACTGCAGCACATGAATACAGATGTAAAGGCTGGTGGGGAGCATAGGTCATCTGTATTGCAAGTTGTGAGCATTGTACCTGCACTAACAGGTGGTGATATCTTCTCAAATCGAGGGTTTTATCTGAAGGTATCAGACTCTGCCCATGCTACTTATGCGTCTCTGCCTGATGAACATATTGATCTCATTCTTAGTGATAAGATTCAATTGGGTCAGTTTTTAAATGTTGAGAGGCTTGAGGCTGCCTCACCTGTGCCTATTCTTAGAGGGGTTAGGCCAGTCCCGGGGCGCCACCCTTGTGTCGGAACCCCTGAAGATATAGTTGCAACTCATTCATTAGGTTTCCTCAATAATAATGCTAATTTGTCACCGGATTCAAAATCATTAAGGAAATCCAAATCACTTTCAAAGTTGTTGAGCAATAATGTGGTGAAAGATAATAAATCCACCTCCTTGAGATTGAATGGTAGTGCTAAAGTAGATAGAATAGATAAGAAGGTGCCTGGATTGACTCAATCCAGGTCTCATCCATTAAAGGTGGATTTGACTTCGGATGTGAAGAAGGAATCTGTAAGAAAGTCGAAGTCTTCGAGTTTGAGGTCAATACCCTCGTCACCCACGAACTGTTATTCTGATTCATTGCCACCTTCGTTTGAGAAGTTTGCAAATGGGGTCAATAACCAGTCAAAGGTCAAGGGGTTGGAGAGGTTGGAAAAGACACCTACTGATTTGAAACAAGAGGAAAAGGTAGGTTCTACTCATGGGACAAGTCCGACCACGAAGAAGGTGTCAAGTGGGAGCTTGATGAAGAACTTTGTTCAAGGATTTCAGTTGGGGCCAAAGGCACTGAGAAAGAGCTGGGAAGGAAATATGGACGTAAAGGGTAGGGAAAGTCCCAGATTTGAGGTCAATAGGCACAACTTAAAGCCAGATGCTTGGAGTACTTCTGTGAGTTCTTTTCTTCTTGCATCTTTTATTTTTAACTTGAGAATTTTAAAAGATAGTGCAATACAAAACCAAGAAAATTGAAATAAAATAGATATCCAATTTAAGTTGATGGCTTCAAGAAAAAAAGGGAGCTCAATGATGGTGCTGATAAATTAAACTGATTAGATAGCATCTGAGAACTTTTGCCTTAACCCGAGTAATGAATTTCCTGTTATCAGGTTTACTATTCATTAAGATGAAAAAACAATGGCCTGTGTTGTAGGACAAAATAAGTCCAAACATAGAAAATCTTTAAGTGAGAGATTTTGATTAAATTATGAATTCAGCTGCTTTTCTTTTTTTCTTGTGTTTTCTCAAGATTAAAATGACATGCCTATTGATTTGTGGCCTTGGATTATAAATCTGACTTTTCCACCTAATTTCCCTTACCGTGTAGGTACCGAGGAAATCAACAAGCAAAAGGTTGCCATCTAAAGAAGAGAATAAGGCTATATCTTCGAAATCATCCATAGATGACAATAAGGCTACTGCATCTGTAAAGAAAGCTTCTGCAAGCAGAGATTCGGTTGATATTGGCAATTCAACTGCACGGAGATCTGTTGAGAAGAAGTTATCTGGGGAGGTTGCTAATCATGGATTACCGGGGAACTTGATAAAGGTTTCTTCCAGTAACAGGAGATTAACAGATGGAAGCGTTTCATGGTCCTCACTCCCATCTTCGCTCATAAAGCTGGGGAAGGTACAATCTTTATATTGAACTTCAATTTGTTAGCCTCTTTTCTGTGACTTGGACCCTTATCCCTTTGTTATCTCGATCTGAAACTTTCTATACTGGTTTAGCATTTCCTATAGTTGAATTCCTGTGATACAACTTTTACAAGAACAAGGGGTAGATGAGAAAATGCTTTTCTTTCCTTCTTTTTAACAGACCTTAATGACTATGCTAAAGTCAGTCACTTCTTTATCAATAGGTACTGATGTGAATTGACTTTAAGAATTAATTGACTTACCGTTGTAAAAGAAAACGAGATGGATCAGTATATTAAGTTGGAGATATCTTAAAAAGTGGAGTGTGTTTAGGCTATGTGAATTGATGTTAAGCAGTAATTGACTTACCGTTGTAAAAGAAAAAGAATGGATCAGTATATTAAGTTGGAGATATCTTAAAAGTGGAGTGTGTTTAGGCTTAAGAACATTTTCTTTTACCTCTGACAAAATGTGATCCCTTGTTGGCTTATAAATTTTGTTGTTGGTTTCACAATATAAATAATGGATGAAGTGATATATAAAGTGATCAGGATTTGCAAGAGTCTAGTTTCTGATAAAGAAATTATCTATCCTGAATGTGCAGGAAGTCTTAAAACATAGGGATGCAGCTCAAATGGCTGCCATAGAAGCAATTCAAGAGGCTTCTTCTGCAGAAAGCTTACTGCAATGTTTAAGGTATTTCCCTGAAGAAAATCTCTGAAAAAGTGATCTATGTACTTAAGTTCAAGTCATTAAAGAGATTGATATTTGGTTATTAAGTGAATTTCTTGCCCACATCTCTGGATTCTTGTAGTGGTTTGCTTAGTGACAGTTCTAGAATTTCTGGATACTTTGGTGTAGGAATTTTAATGTTCGAGAATACAAATTAAACTAAATGTTGTTCCCTGGGTTATGTTGAGAGGATAAGATTATTGTTTGAGACCATATCAACCTAGCAAACATCATTCTGTAAGAAAACGTTGTCTCCAATTGAACTATTCATTGCTGTTTGTCACCCAGTAATAAGTATTCAATTTTTTAAAACATATGCACTACATTTATGTGAGATGTACTTACCTTGGACCTATCTTTGAAGAATAAAACAGGTGTACAAACTCGTAAGGAAACACGCCTCGAGGCCATCACTTTTCCTAGAACCGCATGTATTGCCTCGTTTTCTCTCATATTAGAATGATCTTCCATTGCAAGACTTCTGTTTTTTTCCCATACGTTTTTCTGCTTGAGCAATGATAAAGCATGAGTCGAGAATGCAACTAGCTTGAAGGAGCTTTAGTTGTTAGCGATTACTCACCTGTGAGAAGAAATTTTAAGGAGCTACATACTTTCATGGATCAATTCAAAAACTGACAGTGAAAAAAGAGTGAATTGGAAAAACGAAAGCCGTTAGTGCAGAATACCAGCCAACACTGTAACGAATATCCCACCTGTTAGTTATGGTCTGTCATTTATCTCCTTAAAGAGATTATAGATCTACAACGTGTGTTTAGCCCAGAAAGATGACAAGCTTTTGCCTATAGTTGTTTAACTTTCTTGTTTAAACTTGTGGTTGCTATCAGAAAGAGGTCTACCTTTTGGAAAACAATAAAGTCTACCTTAGATTTGAAGATACGAGTATAATCGTCTCTTTTGCAATGTCTAGTGTTTCAACCATTCTGGTTGGAATTAATGTTTGAAACTCAAGGATGAGTGGTAGCAATTTGCCCTAATGAACCTTTATTAATGTATCAATCTAACTATTTCATATAGACATTTAATGATTGCAATTCTAGTTTGTCTTTGAACAGATTGAAGCTTTGTGATTACTTTGTATAGAACTCTGTGGGCAGTCAAGATTGCTGTTTAATTATGCATTGGGCTGGTCAAATTGCTACTTTTTTCCTCACAGGGTTATGCTTTTAACCGCTAAAAATGAGCCTCAGTGGTTGGTAGTCAAGCACAGTCTGTTCAAAACTTAATGTAGTTATATTGAGTGTCTCCATGCAAGTTATTTTTGTTTCTTCCTCCTTATGGATCTTTTTCATCTGAGAGATAATATGCACAAGCCGTGCTGGTTTCAATTTTGACTAATGTTTCGTGATTAATATCTGTGGAATTCATTCCCCATTGACACAATGAGATGATAGTAATAAAAATGAGATGTCCAGAGATTGCTTGATTCGTGCTGACCTGAGCTAATCAGTTATCTTTTATGTCTTCAGCACATACTGTGAGTTGAGTTCCTCTGCAAAAGAAGATAACCCACAGCCCGCTGTGGAGTATTTTTTGGCTCTGCATTCAAACTTGAATAATGCTCAACTAGTTGCCGATTCTTTTTCAAAAGCTATTACAATTGATTCTTCAGATAATGAAGAAAATTCATCAAAAGAAGCACTGAAGGTCACATCAGAGCGACGTAAACAGGCAGCTTCTTGGGTTAATGCTGCATTGGCTACCAATCTGTCATCCTTCACAGTATACAGCAAACCGGGTACCTCAAACTCTGTAACATCAATTCTACCTCCAAACCCAAAGACAAATCCTGTTCATCAACCCGTGTTATTCCTTGAAAACTCTTCTAAAAACCTAGCATCGAAAAGCCTGTCCAGACCCCGACAGGCAGCAAACTCCAAGAACAATTCAGTAGGAACTACACACCAGCTAGCTGATGGGCTGGCTGCAGGTCAGAATACAAGAAGTTCACCTCCAGTCGCGTGGATCAAAGGAGATGGTATTAATGAAGCTGTCGACTTCGCTGAAATGTTGAAATCGGAAGTGCAAAATTGGTTCTTATGTTTCGTGGAAAGATTCTTGGATGCTGATGTTGATGAGTCGACTTTGTCAGATAATGGTCAGATAGCTGGCATGTTAAGTCAGCTCAAGAGTGTGAATGACTGGTTGGATGAAATTGGATCTAGCAAGGATGAAGAGATGCCTCATATCTCGACTGAGACAATCGACGGGATAAGAAAGAAGATTTATGAGTATCTTCTCACCCATGTAGAATCTGCTGCAGCAGCACTTGGCTGTGGCTCACAATCATCACCACCAACAGAAAGAAGATGATATCCACCATAAACACGTGGCCCTTCTTTAAATTGCTAAGCGATTAAGGTAGTTTATGTACATATAACCTGCAGTGGGTTGATGTAGGCATTGAATAGGAACTATTAGTAAGAAGGCTGGCATTCATTGAAGTTGGATTCTATACTTTGGTTTCATTACATTCTCTATGAAAAATCGAAAACTCAGCTCGATATTTGTTTGGTGAATATGTGATAGAACATGGCAAAATTGCAAATTGCTGAATTTTCTTGGTTCTTCAAATGTGTAAACTTCGAAATCTGAATGTTGGTTAAGCCTGTATGGTGTATTCCATTTCTTCAGCCTTACTGGGCTGGCACAATCCAAGTTTTTTGTAGTGGAAATTACACCCATCCATGTTTTTCAACTTCCAATTTCAAAAATCTAGTTTAAAAATTACTTATACAAAAAATCAGTTCATAATTTATTATTTAATATTAGAAATATTATTATTTAATTTTCTCAATATGCTCTCCTTTCTCTCTCTAAATTATACCCACCCAAATTCGAGTTAATTGTTTCATTGGCCACTGTACTTTACCCATCGTCACGACTTACCCATTGATCTTTACTATGCTGCCCAATAGCCATTGAACTTATTTCTGTTTCACTAAAATGGCCATCGGATGGATTCCGTCTGTGAACTTGTTTATGTGGAAGACAGATAGCTAATTTGTCAGTTAAAATGGCAACCTCTTGCACACATAGATGACAAATCATCCAAACAGAACCTTATTAAAAGAATGACTGAACTGAGATGAAATGAAATGGCCATTGAAATTGTAACTCTTTCCCCGGAAAGAAAATGGGAAAATCGTAGCCCTAGCCCTAAATCCATTTCAGTTTAACATTGTGCATTCACCTTCAAATTGGAAATTCCAAACTCACGCCGCGAAGAACCTTAACCCCAAAATCCATTTAGTTTTTGCATAGTGACTTCACCATAACCCACGAAGAGACCTAACCTCAAATCCGTTTGAAGCATCTGTTTTCATTCTGCTTGTTGAAAGGTGAAATTGGCAACCGCTATTGCGCACATTAGCACTACATCCTTTGAATTGATTTCATGTTTGCAGTTAATTTCTATACAGATAAAGGACTATTGATTTTAAAGGGCTGGTTTATATCAAATGTTATTTAGGAAATGCCAAATGAAACAGGGGTAAATTTCTTTGAATTTCTTTCTTGAGTACACATATTACTTCAGAATGGCAGGGAGAAACATGGGTATTTGTCATAGTTGTAGGATACGCTGGCGCATGTTACCAGAATGCCCAACAAAGACACGATGTCGAGAATGTGGATTGAGCTTTGTGAATGTATGGGGGTAGAAAAAAAGACAAAACATAGGTCGTTTATTCTTATGTTGTACTAGAGACTGTGGTTATTTCAAGTGGATCGATGATCCATCGTCGTTGCAAGAAACACCTTTGCAATTTGAAGGTGAGTCTAGTGTAAAATTGGAGACGAAAGATCCAGTTGAAGATTTGTCGTCTATATTGAAGACAGCCGTTCAGTTAAAAGAAGAAGAACAATTGGAGATATCTATCAATATAACGATTCATAAAGGAAAATGAGCTGACAACGGGAAACGAAAGGAAAGAGTTCCATAAATTTCTTCCAACTATGTAATCGAATAAAAGATGTACGTTTTAGTTTTCAAACTTTTTGCTCATGTAATTGGCACTAGTAGTTGTAGTACATTAAGGCATCGAGACTTGGATGTGATGTTGTAATAGATTAAGGCATTTCCTTTTCTTGAATACATAATCATATGAATTCTCCCATATCCTTGTTGAAGATTTTAGATGAAGTAATCATGCTCGCAGATCAAGTATCGCAGCTCTATGTTATGTAATTGTATGTGCTTGGCCAATTTAGAGAGAAAAATCTAGTTGCATATAAGATGGTGCCAAAGAATAAAGGAAATCTTTTCTTTTCTTAAGAAATTTTAAGATGGGGTGGTCATGGGACACTCATTCCATACCCACCCTGCAACATAGGTATACAATGATTGACAAAGAGTGGGGTTGGCTATGATGGCAAATATAAGATCTTATATCGGACTATTTATCTTCTTTTGATATCAGCATGTCCCAGTTATGCTATAATACTCTAGGTTCTGGAATCATGTAGGTCGAGCTGAGGCTCTACTCATTGCTGCCTATGGTAAAGGAATGAAGGCGAACCTTAATTCCTCGTGAAATTTGGATCAATCCCTCGAGAACAAACTGCATTTCATGAATATATTTTAAGCAGCCACTTTTGTATGTACAACTACAGCATTCATCACAGTCAGTGCTCAGTTGAACTAAACAACAACATCAGGCAATGAAATAATTCTGGCAGGTCAAGCATAAGAAATATAATGCATTTCTCAGTTAATCTTCAGCAACACGTGAAGAATGTGACAACAAAGTAGCCAACAAAATATACTGATCTAATCACTTGTTAAGATGAGACATCTATACAAAAGCACCTAATTATGACTGCTTAAAAAAAAATCAACCGCAACACCAAAAATCATGATTTACTTGCCAAGCTTCACTCCCCTCGTGCCCTTCTTCTACTTATAGGCTGCAAGGATGTGGTCGTCGAAATCTTTACATTTCTTCTTTTTCGTGCCTTGTCTGCCCTCAAACGTGACGACTCTGCTTCATCAATGCTTTGTAACTCATCGAATATCACTTCAAAATCAACTTCGGTGGTAGGAACATTAACATTAGTTAAGGTGGCAGCCGGTCCACATGTTAGGCTCCCAGTTTGCATTTCTCTAACTGTCATGGGAGTAGGCATGAATTGGAATATTGGTCCTTCAATTGGGTTGTGGGTCGACAATGATCTCTTCCTGTGAGGCACTCTTTTCGCGACCACGTTTTTCTATAAATCAACAAACAAGTCAGATTAACTCCATGTTTAAATCATATGGGATACGAGAGATTATGCAAAAGAGATAAAGTAGAAGAGAATGATAGTCAGATCAATTTAAACAGACTCAAATATTCTTAATTAATTTTCAACGAGAGAATAATAGTCAACTCAGTTTAAACAAAATACGGATTAAAACTTTACGTGTTCGTTACCTACTACATTGCTATATTCGTCCACAGGTTCTAATTCTACTTCAAACTAGGCCTGTTACAAGAGATGATTCATAATACAGTTACATCATTTAGACATGCTTGTAAGAAAACAAATGTTATGCTCACATCGGCGTCAGGTGCATTGGGTCTATCGTGATATCATTTATTGTTACCGCGTGCTTCACATGTTGAACAAGTCATTTTCAACCAACCCTTTCTTCGAACGTAAGATTTTCCCTGTGAATGCACGACCACATCTTTTTTCGCCCCCTTTCTCTAATTTATCTGCCTCTTTCCCTTTCGTAAGATAGTCCACGAAGGGAAAATTATATCCAACTGGTCCACATGTGGCCATAATCTCATCCCGTTAATAGGGTTCAAGATGTTGTCCTAGCATCTCATATATGTTTCGATTGTGTAGCAGTTGTCAACGTAATCTTTTGGATTGTTCCTACACTCTTTTATGACCGACATTGCATGCATGCATGGAATCCCAGTTGGTTCTGTTCTCTACATGCAAATGTTCGTTCTTGTAGATCGACAACATATGTTCCAAAGCTGCAATCAACTTGCCATTTAGGCCCGCCAGATAAGTACAATGTGCATTTTCAAGATTTCTCCGCAATCTTGTGAAGTTTTATCTTGATCTTAGGGCACAAACGACATGTGCATCTCATCATATTGTCTCGACGCTTACGAATTCAAGTTACGAAGCTTAATCGAATGGAAGTAAGCATCATAATAATCATCTTCTTCCCAACACTTTGCAATGTCTTGTTGAACACTTTGCAAACATTATTTAAAAGGATGTTGCTCTTGGCATGAATGGAGAAATGAGACCTACTCCATTCTTGCGGAGGCCTTTCCATCAACCATTTGTATACATCTTCGTTGAGCTACCTAATTTGCTGCATCCAATGTCGGTAGTTAGGAACAGTTGTCGATTTTGCAGTACGACATAGGTAATTTTTCAGATTTTTTCCCTCAAAATCGTGATTGAAGAAGTTTGTGTTCATATGTTGTACACAGAATCTGTGCTCAGCATCAAGAAACAACTCCTCTGTCACATTCTGTAAACCTTTTTGTCTGTCCGTCATCAATATCCAACATCTACCATTATCAATCACAATGTCATTTGCAAGATACTTCATGAGCCATCTCCAAGTATTTGTGTTCTCTCTTTCAACAACAACATATGCAATCGGATATATACAATCGTTAGCATCAAGCCCAACCGCAATTAGCAATATTCCTCCAAAACAACCTCGTAGGTGACAACCGTCGACTCCAACCAACTTCCTACAACCATACCTAAATCTTTTCCAACAACTGAAACAAATGTAGATCCCCTGAAACACCTGTTGCTGCAATGTGATAATCACGGTAGACCCAACATTTGTGTGTAGTACCTCAGCTGTGTAAGACCTCAGAAGCCTAAACTGATCTTGTATAGTCCCTACCAACACATCTTTGGCATATCTTCTCATATTCCATGCCACATTTCGACTAATATCTGTACGAAAATCTTTACGGTCGCCAAAATAAGTTCCGTCTTCCAATCGGGGTCTGCCTTGAATTGTTCAATATAACGTTTTGTTAAAAAAAGGTAATTGCAAAGTCTGTTAAATTGGTCGCGACTACATGTATGCTCTGATGTGTAAGATTTCACATGTAGTCTCTCGAAAGCATCAACTGCAGATGCCCATATCCTCCATGTACAGCCTATGTTGCAAGCCATTTGTACTCTTTATCCTCATTTACCTTAAACTCCCCATTATATCCGTTGATCGCACCATATGTTCTCACTGCCTCTCAGAACTCAACTGCGAAACTAAATAATTGTCCGACCTCAAAATGTGGATTCTTCATTCCTGAATCGAAAGAAAATTCAGGAAATTGATAGCCACTCCCTTCATCGGAATAGTATTGGGACAATAGCTTCTCCGATGATGGATATTTCAAATCATCTACTTTAATATCATTACCCTCGATCGGTTCGTCCTCCACTCCCCTTTCACATCCATCCAACCCCGCTTCAATCTCATCTGTCACATTTTTGTCGTACAATATGTCATCTTGATCAGATGCAACATCGTTATCAGAATCTATGAAATTTGGATCCTCATCATAACTTGTCACATAATGAAAATGAAAAAAAAATGTGTGAATTGATTTTATATCAATAATATCTTAGTATAAAGTTATTCAAATAAAGAATTATTAAATAATCAATACTAAATAATTTACTAATAAACTAAATAAAACATATTATATATTATATTTCTATCTATTAGAAATTAGTAAGAATTATAAAGCTTTCTATGTCCACTGATAGTTTAACAATATAAAAGATTGATCCATAAACTTGATTCTTGTTTGCTTGAAGGTTCAATTAAGTCTTCACTAATTAGAACAATATCAGTAGCCATTTTGAGAATTTCCAAACAACCATTCGGAATTATAACCTCAAAAAGAAAAGAAATTAGAGTCATAACCAAACTTAACCTATTTTCACCAATATCAAACATAATTGTCAACCATGGGATTGAACACCATCTATAGATACTTCAAATGTAGAAATAATCATCTTTCTATTGATTTCAAGCTTTGCCTAAAACATTTGTATTTCGCAAATTCATCAATACATTCCAAAATATTTACAACTAATTAACGATTTTTACTCAAACTGCAGCAATTTCAGTACCCTGTCCAGAAATTATAGCTCTTAAATGCAGTCTAGATTGCTACTATAATGATGTTGGTCTATCAAACAACGCTATTACGAAATGCTAGCAACACGACACACAACAAATTATAAACTGTAACATGTGCACCAAATTTACCTTCACTTTCGTTATCCATGTGCACGCCTTCTCTAATGCAATACAACAACTTGCAACTCATAAGTCATAATTTGGAAGGTTGTCAGTGGAGGTTCGAAAATGATTTGGGTGTTTGGGTTCGAAATTGATTTCGGGACTACGGTTTGGATTTGATATTTGTGTTGTGATTGCCCTACCACAACTTGAATCAAAATGGATTTCTAGTTGGATTTTAGGTCTAGGGTTCTTCACGACATCCTATGGGTTTTCCAATTCGAAGGTGGAAACACATTTTGCAAATGAAATGGATTTGGGGCAACAACTAGGGCTAGGGTTTCTTCAATTTCACTGAGTTGGGATGTTTGGATTTCGATTTCAGTCAATTGTCATTTAACTCCTTTTTTAATCACTGTGGGTGGGTAAGCTTCTGTTTGGATGATTTGTCATCCACATACCACAGTGCAAGATGTTGCCATTTTAACAGACAAATCAGCTTTTCGTCTTCCACGTAAACAAGTTCTCGGACGGAATCTATCTGATGGCCATTTTAGTGAAACAGAGATAAATTCAATGGCTATTGGGAAACATGGTAAAGTTCAGTGGGTAAGTCAGATGGGTAAAGTAGCCAAATCTCAAACCTTAAAAATCCTAAATCTTCATTCTCCCTAAAAATTATCCTCACACTGTCCTCATCTCCCTTCCATCATCTCCGGAGTTGATCAACCCCTTCCATAATCTCCGGCGTTGATCAACCACTTCCATCATCTCCGGCGTCGATCACCCCTTCATTCACCAGTGCTTCCGCGCACATTGTTGTATGTAGCAGCTCGTTACGACGCCACTACGAGTCGACCGCTGCAAGTTATGCTACGCATTTTCTACATGTAGCACCGCCCGTAGCTGTGTCTCGCGTCGCAACGCTGCGTGCAGTGCTGGCGTGATCTATTTTCTTCAGTTGCATTTATGTTTCTCTGTTTGGTGGAGGATATATGTCAAAATAACCCA
>CAIGRT010019174.1:0-10987 GCA_903798405.1 Fraxinus platypoda | reverse complement strand
TTTTTTTTAGTGTTCGTCAATTTCTTGAAATTTCTATCACTTTTTTGGGTGATAAACATCACTTTTATTAAGTGCATTGTATGTTAATTTTTAATAAAAAAAAGTGATACTTAACATTAAAAGCGACACTTAACTTTACACAACATTTTTTACTTTCAAAATACTTTTCATATGATTTTTTTAAAAACATTGAAAGTGACACTTAACTTTACACAGCATTTTTTACTTCCAAAATACTTTTCATATGATATTTAAAAAAATCCCTAATTTTAAGAGTATTTTTGTAAGTTACCCCAAATTAAAATAAATAAACAAAAAGTTAGTATCCTCAATAGGTGCCACCTCAATAAATAATTAAAAATAAAACTTTTGATATGTAAATTCAAAAAACAATGAACTTTAAAATCCCTCTTCAACATAACTATCCTCAAACTTTCAGGATCTCAAAACCAGTTACATCAACTAATGACATATTTAGGGGTGAGTAGTGTGATTCGATTCAATTCTAATGAGAACCGAATTGGCTCAATAGTTCTCTTTATTTAAGTACAAAATTCCCCAGTAGAAGGAAGAAAAGTTATAAACACATTCTAAAAAATTAACCGACCAGTATAATTTTCTAGCAACTGGAAAGGCAGGAATACTTTCATTTGATTCATTAATAATTTAGCATTGCACACAACATTCTTAAAGCTAGAACAAATTTTAGATTAAAAAATTGTAAAACAGAAAATCACCTAATAAAAGCAACTTCAAGTTCCAATCAATCGCAGAAAGACTTCAAGGCAGCCTTGTGAACCTATAAGCATATCGTGTAGTCTTCACTTACAAGCCAACTTTTAGAGTGATTTCTACTCAAGTGCCTGTGATTATAGCAGGCACCCCTTCTTGGATGAACCCTCATTCGAGATGGAGCACCTGGAGAGGACTACAAAGTAGAAGACTGCTTCGGCTGAGTCATCCAATTGAGAAATGGGCTGCCATAGACGTCGATTGAAGGTGGCACAAACTGTATGCTTGACGTGTTGACTTTTAAACATATTAAGCATCCTCCCTTGGTCAGTTTCAAGGTGAAATCTACCCAATTGCTTGTAACAAGCATAAATTACAACTGACAGTAAAGTAAAGATTGTTATCTCATGAAAATTACGACCAGCCTACTCAAGGGGACAGCTCTAGAATGGAAAATTTCCAAGAATATGTTTAAAACAAATTACAGACAAAACAAGAATAGCTGCCGATAAAATTTTGCTGACAACATGAAAAGTAGCCTACTACTAACAGAAAGAACATATGTTCCTGGTTCTTTGTGCATCCCTGTCTTCATAACCCCTCATAAATGTTCTAACTGAAAGGTGCTCTGCAGCATATGTCATAAATGATGCCAAAATAAGGCCTCCCATTACCATCAAACCTAACCTGTTAAAGCATGTATGTATTATTGACTGAAATTAAATATAGCTCTGTTCACTTAACATGTAATAGACAGATTAAAAAATGCATGCCAAATCTTATAGCAAACGCAGCATAGACCCACAAGTAAACCTACTCAATTGTGGAAAAAAAGAAATGCAAGACCAAGTCGAGCAAATTAAACTACTCAAAATATGTCAAAATTCAACAGAATTTCATGGAAATAGAATCACATCAGAAACTGGATATTCTTGTATTGCACTGATTCAGTTCAAGAAACTATACACAGAAGTGATTGATAGTCTGGAAAGGCAACTTAAACTTATCGTGCATGTGTTGCTTGAAGGTCATTTGAACTCGAGTCCTTGACATGCGGAGAAATTGGGAGTGGATGGTGTGACTAGAATGTGAGTCACTTGGCACCTCCCCAACCTTAGCAGTTGAACAATGTAATAAAAGGGATCAAGCCAGTTTATAAATAAAAAGTGAAAAGTTCGATCCAGAAAGACCTTAAATGCCATAGAATGATACAGCTGTTCATCTATGACTGGACACTTTGAGTCCTACTTGAACAATTAGCCCCTGTTTGATGGCCATTATTTGGGGAAAACAATGTTTTGAATAGGAATTTTTGGATAATGTGTGGTTAAAAAGTAGAAAAAGTTTTGAGTTTACGTGCAGAATATTTTATTGTGTGAATGTGTGGTTGAAAATGAGTATGTAGAAAAAAAGAGTGTTGAATTAAAGGCCATCAAACATGGGCTTAATTTAAGTAAAAGCTAAGAGTGTTCCTACTTGTTCACTTCACGCTTGGATTGGGAATGATCAGGGTAAAGTCAAGCAATTGGTTTTTAAAGCTTTGACTTGATACCATAACAGCCCCTAAATGGAGGTGAAACTAGGTTTAACTGCTTTATGAGATCATCTTGTATATTCTGCGTGAGTAGCTGTAGTAAATGTAGATGTATATGCCCATACTTGGGCACAACCAAAGTAGAAAATAAGGCACCAATGTGTAACCACAAAACAAGGGTGAAAGCCAATATCAAAATAAAGATATCTCACAAGTGTGAAGATTCGAGTGGTGGAAGTATAAATTTTGTTAACAAATGAGACTATTCCCCCAAATTTTAGTTTTCACTTCAGTATGTTGTTCTATACTTTTGAAGCAGTTAGGTGTGCATGGGTTATGTCCAAGATCACGCAAGGTTTGCTAACTTCTATCTATCCAAAGGATACTACAACTAAGAGGAATCATATGGAAAATACCAATTCATCTCTTTTGGCTAACCTCTAATGCATTTAAACAGCAGATTTGACAGAATGAAAGCACACCAGGGAAGTACNATCATATGGAAAATACCAATTCATCTCTTTTGGCTAACCTCTAATGCATTTAAACAGCAGATTTGACAGAATGAAAGCACACCAGGGAAGTACATTCTCCTTATTTTTTAACCCGACACTTTATTCTTCTCGAACTTCAATTGTGAAAAGATATTTGTGATAGAGATGGATCCCAGCGTAAAGATGCCGAGGAACATCAACCCTGAACCTCAACACTATCAAATTTAGGTCAGTTAAAAAAGCCACAATGAACTTAGGGCACATTTGTTTAATACAAATTCTCAACAATTCTTACAATTGGGGAGTTCTGTTCACAAGTCACCTTTTCATGGAATTTCATCTCTCACTGTCTGTTTCGTTGTAGAGGATATAACATAAGGTGGCTTTTTTTCGGCACTTTAAAAAAATCTATGCCCGTAAAGACAAAAATGAGGTATACAGAATAGTTCTGCTAGAATTCCCTATTGCAGTGCAGACAAGTCAATTCAATTCGAGGAATAGGTTCTTTATGTTTTGATAGATTCCACAACAACTTTTAGAAATCTTTCGTAAACCTTACTAACAACTAATCTAAAATGAGCTTTAGTTGAGTTCAGTAACTATGTGCACTTTCATTATTTTCTTATTTTTTAGCTTATATGAAAAAGCAACAGCTGATCGAAGCATGATAAACCTTCTCATTCTAAAATTCTAGCTTCACTCATTAGTCTAACAAACGGATCTCTTACCAGCCACAGTGAAACGATTTCAAACTAAGCTTATAGTACCTTGGTTCATTTATCAGCTCAGTTCGTTGCATGAAATGGAAAAAACTCTCTTATTCCTTCAACGGCATTGTTTCATTGAAATTAAATTCTAAAAAGAAGTAAATTGGGAGGTGTCAGTTTTTTGTTGTGCACACCAATGTGTTTTGCTGTTCTCCAGAGCTCACTGTTCAAACAGATGACACCCATAAAGTTAGGTGACAAAACAAATTAATAGGAGAGACATCACAGGATAGCCGACTACCTGGCATGTCAAGGACAATACAATCAAGTAGACACAAACACGAATAATATATCACCACTGAGCCTCTTGTGGCTAATCTCAAGCAAATGTAACATTAGAGCTTTCTACAGGACTGGAAGCATAGTAGGTATGACATACTGATTTTTTTGCACCTTACCTGTTGGTCCAATTCAACTATACCAAAATGTATAGAGCAATGACTGTCCAAGATTATAATTCCCAACAGTATTTCATATCGATGGAAGATACAACATCACTTTATGGGTCCATTTCACTTGTCACCATTTCATGGATTTCAACCTTGTCATTCATCTTATTGCAGACAATTTGGGCCTAGAATTCTTGTATTCCAGATGCAACTGAGTTATTTGGTACATGACAAGAAGAACAAAGGAATTTGAAAGTTACAGGATTTAAACTCTCAAAAGCTTCATACTCAGAATTTCAGATTATCAACATAGTTCATCTCCAGGGCGAAGAAGCCCTTCAAAGGAAAAGAAAAGGCATAAACTGATTAATGGGGTTCTCATTTTAAATTATTAAGAAAGGGGTTCTCCTCACGAAACATCTTTCATATTTTTAAGACCTTAACAGGCATCAGGCAATTAGAAAATCCACTGCCTTTTTGAATTAATCTTCAATGATGAACCCGTAGGGACTTCGTTGTCATCTTTGTATCTATATTCAATCTCTTCTCTTTTCTCGCAAGTTATTCATTTAATCTCCAAATCCAAAAATAAAATACAATTTACTATTGTGCCACTGCCCCCAGAATAAATAAATTAAGAACTGAGAATATAAGCCAAAGAATGAGGGTGAGTGGCAATGATTGTGGATATAATTAAGAGAAGGACGACTTAGGCAGTATAACAAGTTAGAAGAGGGATAAGTAGATCATAATCAACATGACGTCATATAATCACATTAAATCTTTCAATAGGAGGAACGAAGAACTGAACAAAGCCAAGCAAAATGATTTATATAGCCAAATCCAAACTTCATGGAAATAATGTTTAGTTTATTGTTGTGGTGGTGTTCCGAGAAATTCTGTTATTTCATTTAATAAGAGATTGAACTCCAAAATTTTTATTTGCATTTACTTCTTGCCGCTGGGAAATCTGCACTTTGGACAGAATAAATAACACTTGAGTTGGTCTCAAGTCAAACGCAAAGAAAACAGATGAAATTACTGGCGTACTGCATCATCTAATCACGTAATGGCCAGGTTCAAGGTCTTCAAACATAATAAGAGGTAAAAATCAGACATAATGCATAGCAGTGTTTCTGATTCTACAATCTAATATATGTATGGCATGGCAAGCAATGAAAAGATAATGCATAAATCACAGCAGAATACCTTAAAAATAGAGCAGTGACCCCCAAAACAGAAGGTAAAAGAGGAGTTGCCAAAGCCAGAAATGCTGCCCCTAATCCATAATACCATGTAGCGAAATCACAAGACATCTGTCGGAAATGACCTAAAATACAAACAGATTTATGAATAATACTGCCATTCGAAGATAACAAGAATGGTAATTACTCCTTGCAATGTATGTACCTTTTCCAGAATCATATTCAACAGATTCAGGATGCAGGGAAAGGGACGCTGATTGATTGGCCACAAGTTTTCCCCATCGGAAGACTACATGCAGATAACTTCCAACCAATAAGAAGAAAATTGTGAATGCCCATTCATACACAAGGAGAAAACCAGTCCATGGCATTACTTGCCGAGGGACAATTGATAGTGAAAGCGCAAGGGACAACATAGCAGCCGTAAAACACACAACAACTGACATTGCACCCAAGAAAATAGGCACTTTGCTGTACGCCAAATTTGGGAACTGTATCAGTAGAACATCATGTGAAAATTTGTCAGAAATGTTGGAAAGCCGCTGTATAATATTATTTGTAAATCAGAAAAGCATAACGGGTAGATAAAAAAAAGACAGCCATGGCTAGCATTAAAAGGGATATTATAGACAAGACAGAATAGAGACTAATGACATCCCATATCTTATACACAAAAGAAAGAGGGAAAAGAACATAAAATTGTAGATTATGAAATAAGGATAATCATGCTCTTGTTTTAATGTGTTGAAACATGATTTATGTGAAAAACTAGAAGAATACACAAACCTGTTGGTTAGAGTTGATATTAGAAGAAGTGACCAAGGAATAACCAACTCCTCCAGACCTCAACGTGTAGTACAGGTGTCTAATATGATCAAGCAGTGATCTTGTCTGTAATACAATTAACAGTTTGACACAATCATTAAAGACGTTTTTAACGAACATTTTCATTAATAGAAAATTTTATATGCTGACCTGTAGGAAAGATCGATAATAACAGAAAACCAAGAACAGAACCGGAAGTAGAAAAAGAGATATAACTAGCAATTTGTCATTTGGATTTTTGCCACCTCCAGTCCCAGGAAGAGTTTCTTCAAGCTTTATTCTAACATCCTGCAGTTTTATCAATCGTAAGAAAGTCATACAATGGGTGGAAATGTGAATCTCAGCTCTGTAAATCAATTCGATGGTCTACAGAAGGAACATGGGATGCCAGCTTACCCTCCCCAGCCAAAAACAGTAACACAACAATATGCATGTCAACAGGTAAAACAGAACAGAGATAAAAAGAAAATGATATCTAGAGCACTTGATAAAAAGAATAGACCAACTTTAGGTGATGTATTGTGGAAGATGAGAAGGAAATAAAAAGGACTAGTGGACGGAACGACAAAGCAGAAAACTAAATTTATGAAAATGGAATGAGAAAGAAAATGATATACCTGCCAGACATCAACAGGTTTAACAAGCCAAGATGTCCACCAATCCCAGGGTTTTAGAGGGCCAAGTGTGTAATGAATAACACGGAGTTCTTCCTCATCCACCATCCACTGCAAATAGTACCACAAGGAATCAAAACATGGAAAGAACATAGATTTTACAACATTTCAGGACAGACTCTTTCGTCTGAAGCATTCCTCTTAATATAATAAATAATAAAAATTCTGTTTTTCCCAGATTATAACTACTGCATTATTTAGAATCTTGGCCATTACAAGAGGACCAACCAAGGGTCTTCTTTTCTTTAAATAAGCAATCCCTCCTTCCCCAAAAAATCTGCCTGTTTGATCTCCACATAGACATTGAAATTTTATCACTTCTCCAAACTTACCCTCCTAAAGGAGGTAGTTACTATGGCATTTATAGCTTTAGTACAATAAAACTTCCACCGTTTTGATTTATTGAGGATATAAGAGGAATTTAACATTCTCAGGGAGGACTAGTACCCCCATGACTGGATCCATTTTGAACAAAGAACAACAAATTCTATCATGATTTTCGCATATAGGGAGTAGTTCAAAAGGAATTCATAGAAGTTCTCTGTATCAAGATGGATGCTGCTCCTTCCCCGAAGAATCTGCTTGTTTGATCTCCACAAAGACAAAGACAAAGACAAATTCAAATTTTTATTTCATTTCTCCAAACTTACCCTCTTAATGGAGCTAGTTACTATGACATAAACTTCCACCCATTTGATTTAATGAGTAATTAACAAGAATGTAATATTCTCATGGAGGACTAGTACCCCCATGACTGGATCCATTTTGACCAAAGAACAACATATTCTATCATGATTTTTGCACAAAGGGAGTAGTTCAAAAGAAATTCATAGGAATTTTCAGTATCGAGATGACAAGCCAATAGCATCCATCTGACCCCAAAATTCTCTCTCTTTCTTTATTTTGGCTGCACTTTATACATTGTATCCATTTTAGCATACAAAATATTATGTTTAAAAAAATTTCATGATGTTATCCTTGTCTACTTATTCTTCAATACACCCTTTTGATGTAGGACAATTCCATTTACAAATAGAACCGGGAATTATTTCTTTTTGCAATAGGATTTTCTTTCTTGTTTAGATTAGGGTTTATTTATTCTTTTTAAGCTTTTGATTAATTTTTTTTAAAGTTGTAAATACTTATCTTTTTAAGCTATTAGGGTTAGAAGATTATTATGCCTAAATAAACAAAGGCTTTAGAATTTTTTCAATGGCCAATTCATTACAATAAACTTATTCTCTACAAATTTTCAAGTTGATTCAACTAAATTCTTGTTTCGCTGATTTCAATTCTGCTTCCACGCCAAAATTGGTATAAGATCAAGATTTTTCTCTTGGTTGATGACCGCCTATGGAGGTAGTGACATGCATCCTCATGATGACAATAAGAGGATTGCAAAATTACTAACCACTCTAGAATCTGAAATGAAGGATGGATAGGTTCGAAGATGCTACTGACAAAAAATTATAGATTTTGACTGCTATGGATGTTGGTCATTTCAACGAGTCCACAACACAACAACAAGTGGCTATAGATTTTTCTCAAGTCCAAGCTAAGTTCGAATCCTCACAATGAAAATTTGGAGATTTTCCTTCCAACCAAACTTGAGAACAAGTTTTTTTTCCAAGTGGGAGAAATTGATGTAGGACAGTTCTATCTCAAATAGGACACATAATTATTTCTTGTTTATATTAGGAATTAATTTTTTAGGCTTTTATTACTTTTTCTTTTAGGTTTTAATTGTTAACTTCCTTAAAACTATTAGGATTTGGAGATTCTTTTGCTTATATAAATAAAGACTTTGTAACTATTTCAATGACCAATACATTACAATAAAATTATTCACTACAAATTTTTGAGTTTGTTCAACTTTATTCTTATTTCAAGAACTCCAATTCCGCTCTGCACCACTTTTGGTTCCAACTAGACTTGGTAGATTTTTTTTCATGGTTAGCTTCACTCAGGATGTATGCATCCATGGTAAACAACCTCAAAACTAGTTATGTATGTTAAAATGTTCAAAAGCCTAGAAACTGATGGAAATTCATTCTTGAAGGTGATCATAAATCCTCGTGCACTTTCTTGTCGAACCTCCGGAAAATTGACACCTTACGTATTTGAGTTGCGCTATAAATTCTGACAGGAGTATAAAATAAGTAATATGTCTCTGGTTTAATGTGATAAATGCACATAAATGACTGTTGACATATATACAAGAGCAGAGTCCATAGCATAGTTTAATACTATCTAAGCTCCCAGCAAAATTAATTTATACATTTTCAGCTCTTGAAGCACTCACTTCACTCTAATCTCCAATGATTAAGGACATAATGATACCCTCTAAACAATAAGTAAAAATAAGAGCTTGTTTGTCTCCCATTATTGAGAGAAAATTAGTGTAATGAATAGTATTTTTTGGAGAATGTGTGGTTGAAAATTGAAGTAGCTTTATTGGTTTATGTGTAGAATATTTTATTGGGTGAATGTGTGGTGGAGAATCTTACTGTAGCAAACAATTTTTTGAAATAATGGTAGACAAACAGGAGCTAAATAAAGGAAGCATACACGAACACATTGGATAAGCAGCTTGATAAGCAGCTTTTGGAGTGTACGAGGTTACTTAATAACATAAATAGTGAAAACGAGCAAATATCTATTCTTATTAGAAGCAAGGGATGTCACCTTGTTAGCAAGCATGTAAAGGCCAACATCTGCATTATATAAAGTGGAAAGTCTCTCCATTTGGGGAACAGGTCTAGACTTCAAGTCCTCTGGAGATGCATCTGGCTCAAAAAGGTGTGCATTGGCAAAATCGGAGTAATATGAGTTGAGAAACCCTTGGTCACCTGTTCGAGCCACGAAGAAAAGTGAGATACTTGGTATAGGAAAAAAAAAAACTCACAAATAAAATCTTACCTTTTTAAAGCCAGTAAACTATTCTTCAAGATTTTATTTATTTATTTATTTTGCTTCCAGTTATAGCTTAATCTATATGGAAAGAATACTTTAATATTGCATCAGCTTCCATGCGTATATGCATAGAATAATTGGAATACCAATCCCATTTTGCATCCCATGTCCATATATGCTACATTTATTCTGAAATGAAGTGAAGTTGAAACATGTTTAGACATAAAATCATGTCACGTAAATACTTTGACCAGTGACCACAGTAGGTCCTATGCCTAATAGTAATTCAATGTCTAGACAACTACACAATATCCAATACCACAACGAGAAATTCTTCATTTACAAATACAAAACGGAACAGTTAATAATTACTATGTCTTCAATCCCATTACTACTACTCAATTTACTTCAGAACTTAGTCAAAGTGTCAATGTTTTTTTTGGGACAGTATAGACCATTTTTTTTTTTTTTAAAACATTTGTGATATTAAACAAATTTCAAATTGTAATATTTATATGGAATAATATTCTTCAAGAGTTATATAAAAAATCAAGTAAATTTCATGCAATAACATTCAAAGAATATCAATATGACAGGTCAAGACAAAAGTATTATGTCCTTATTTAGCATTAAAAGACCATTGGCACTGGGCATTAACAGTGTACTACACCTCCAGTGTACGAATGCAAAGTGGTCACTTTGGTCATCATGTCATTGAAAAGTTCTGCAGATGGTTCAACAACCATGACTCCAGAATTCAGCCTTTCTGAATGTTTTAAGTTGGCACAAAATTTACGACATTTGAAAAGATCTTCAATGCTCTTAACCACAATAGTATCAGCATCAAGATATACCACTGTCAAAATTTAAATAAATAAATGAGAAGATTAGCAACAGTTCACTAAGCCATATTGATATCATTAAATAAAGTGAACTTCAACAGAACACATCATGGGGAAATCACTCCTACATGTTTTGGAAGCCAAAAGAACTTCACTTAAATTTTCACTCCAACATGTTTACTTCTTCATATTTTATACTTCGCAAACAGAATTTAAGACAAAGAGTCACCTTTCTTGTAATTAGTCATGTTAAATATTTTTAGCTTTGTGTAAACACCCCAAAACCTCTTCGGGCGAACTTGATTAGGATTTTCCAGTAAACTAATTGTATTCACAATCCAACCATCAGCCTGCATAACAGAAACCAAAAACCTCACGTGAAATCAATCAACAGAGGTAGCAGTATTTTCATGTGCAATCTTAGCATCAATATTCAATAGCTCAAGCCTCAAACAACCATTCTACTAAATGGAGTCACTAAGTATTGAACCTCAAAATAAAAGAATTTAATACTAGTTTCTTCAAGTATCAAGATAGCTTTAAACAAAATCTTCGGCTTCTTAGATGGTCAGGATAAAACCTAGATGAGTGGGCAGTATCTTATTCAGTCCC